>PVJC01029128.1:0-22090 GCA_004026665.1 Murina feae | reverse complement strand
AGGTGGCTGTGTGAAAAGTAGGGGGGGAGGTGTAATAAAAACCGTAGTGTGGAAGTCTTTTTTCTTTTTAAATTTATTGATTTGAGAGAAACATCGATTTGTTGTTGCATTGGTTCAGGCATTCATTGGTTGACTCTTGTATGTGCCCTGACCAAGAATCGAACCCACAACCTTGGTGTATCAGTGCAATGCTCTAACTAAATGAGCTACCCAGGGAGAGACTTGGAAGTCTTGAAACTAAAAAAAAAAAAAAAAAAAAAAGCCTGTCAAACTTCCACTAACAGGTGAGTTGAGGCATGAAATGTTGGTTGTACTCAGGCCCCATGAGCTAAGAAGGTAGAGTGTGGGAAGAGCACAGGAATTTAGTGCCTAGCTGTCCTGGTCAAGCCAACCGAAAGGTATGTTAAACACAAAGTTTTGATCAACCTTGCCAAGAAACTGATTTTTACTTATCCTCTGTGCAGTAGGCTCAAAAATGGACCCCAAAGATAGTGAGTCTTAATTCTTGGAACTTGTAAATGTTAATTTATATGGCAAAGACTTTGCAAATGTGATCAAATTAAGGATCCTGGCAGGAGAGATGACCGTGAGTTATCTGGGTGGGCCCTACGTGCAATTGTGTTTTTATAAGGAAACGGAAGGAAGTTTGACATAGATAGGAAAGGAGAGGAAACCATGGCCACAGAGGCAGAGATTGGGATGATGTGGCTGCTAGTCACAGAGTGCCTGGAGCAACAGGAGCATAAGAAGAAGAATTTGTGGATTATAGTTTTAGGAGTGGGGAGAAATTCCTCTAGGTCAGTGCTTTGGTTATCTACTGCACCAAGAGGCTTTGTCATATCATTATATCTATAATAATAAAAGTGTAATATGCTAATTAGACCGTACAGCCAAACGAGCTTCTAGATGAAGCCTCGGCAGCAAGGGCCGAGGCAGAGGCAGTTAGGAGTGATCAGGCAGGCAGGCAAGCAGTTAGGGGCTATTAGGCAGGCAGGCAGAGTGGTTAGGGGCAATGAAGCAGGCAGGCAGGCGAGCGGTTAGAAACCAGGGTTCCCGGATTGCGAGTGGGTACAGGCCAGGCTGAGTATATATATATATGTATTAGAGGCCTGGTGCACGAAATTCATGCATGAAATGGGAGTGGGAGGTGGAGGTGGTGTTCCTCAGCCCAACCTACACCCCTTTCCAATCTGGGACCACTTGAGGGATGTCCGACTGCCCGTTTAGGGCCTAAACGGGCAGTCGGACATCCCTTTCACAATCCAAGACTGCTGGTTCCCAACCTCTCACCTGCCCATTGCCCCTAACCACTCCCCTGCCAGCCTGATCAATGCCTAACTGCTCTTGTGCTGGCCTGATTGCCCCTAACTGCCCTCGCCCTGCCAGGACGGTCCCCTCCAACTGTCCTCGCCTGCAGGCCTGGGTCCCCCACAACTGCCCTCCCCTGCAGACCTGGCTCCCTCCCAAATGCCCTCCCCTGCAGGCCTGGGTCCCTCCCAACTGCCCTCCCCTGCAGGCCTGGGTCCCTCCCAACTGCCCTCCCCTGCAGACCTGGGTCCCTCCCAGCTGCCCTCCCCTGCAGACCTGGGTCCCTCCCACCTGCCCTCCCCTGCAGGCCTGGGTCCCTCCCAGCTGCCCTCCCCTGCAGGCCTGGGTCCCTCCCAACTGCCCTCCCTTGCTGGCCATCTTGTGGCAGCCATATTTGACCAGATGAGGAAGCCATCTTTGACCACATGGGGGAAGCCATCTTGTGATAGTCAATTTGCATATTACTCTTTTATTAGTATATATATTTAAAAAGCCTATACATATATATATAATGCTAAGCGACTGGCCAATTGGCCAGTAGCTATGATACACACCACCAGGGGGCAGATGCTCAATGCAGAAGCTGCCAAGCTACAGCAACTTTGCAGAGTGCCCTCTCTAACTCTGGGACCCCTCAGAGGATGTCAGACTGCTGGTTTCAGCCTGATCCCTGCAGAGCAGGCTGAGGGACCCCACTGGTGCATGAATCCATGCACTGGGCCTCTAGTTTAAATATATCAGTCATGGCTGTACTCATTTACTGTAAAATCAAGATTAGTATAGTTAATATCAGATTTTAAAATGGAAAGGCTAAGCTTTAAAAAAGCTATTGGTAGAGTTACATGTATGATGTGTCTAAGTAAATGCAAGAGAGGACAATGTGCACAAAGTAAGAGTTTAATTCTTGTTGACTGATTTACTTAACCAGTTGGCTGACTGCTTAACCCTATAGAAAAAAACAAGGTTACAGTAGTTCAGAAAAGTAAATTATATTATAAGTGACTTCATATGAACTTCTAATCATAACAGGCTCTTTTCCATAAAAATATAAATGGTAATAGGTAATAAGCCACTTTACAAGTGGGCAGTTTTCTGGATAATGCTTTTAATATATATATATATATATATACACACACACACACACACACACACACACACACACACTCAGAGAGGAAGGGAGAGGGAGAGACAGAAACATCAATGATGAGAGAGAATCATTAATCGGCTGCCTCCTGAATGCTCCCTAATGGGGATCGAGCCTGCAACTGGGGCATATGCCCTTGTCCAAAATTGAACCTGGGACTCTTCAGTCCACAGGGCGAGGCTCTATCCACTGAGCCAAACCCACTAAGGCTCTAGATAATGTTTTTTAAGAGTAAGTCTTGGCTTAGTGAATATCAACAGATTGAAAGGGGAGGTTATAATGGGGAAGGTTTTAAGTGGCCTCATGGTCTTGAATACCACCACACTAGATTTGTTCATTCCCCTACGGTTTTAAACTTCCAGAGATGAGGTAAAGAATTATATCCTGTCTTCCTAGTGAGCAAAAGTCATCTATTCTGATGCACACAAGAAGATACCTTCACAGACACTGCATTTTAAATGGGAATCGGGAAGTTCTGTCCACTGCATTTTATCAAAGGCAGGGCTAAGGTTAGGTTGCTTGACTAAAGCATGACCATTTTAATAATTAGCACTTATCAAAGTTATGTGGCGGTGGAAATGGGAATAGAAGAAAAGGAACTCTATAGTTAGTAACAACCCATTTCTGTCATGCATTACTTAGCAGATTACGTATAAACTGATGTCATGAGTTGGAGTAGTACCTTCCACTCTCTTGCCTTAAGACTTTCTCCTGATTTAGGTATTTCTTGGTTTGACTTTAGGTTTCGAGCATATTTGCAATAAAGAGAGGCCATTTTTTGTTTCATTGTGTTTGTGTCACATCCCAAGAAACAAAGGGGATGCCATTCTTTGGAGCGGCACCTGCCACACAGCCTACGGTGAGGCCACTGCCCAAGGGGCAGGCGTTGGTGCAGTAGCAGGTTTTTCCACCCTGTGCAATCTATGGAGCTGTGACCCAAGGGAACTGTAAAGCCCACGTGGTAGAATAACTTGGATTTCTTGTGATGGACTGAGTAAACAAAAGAACAGTGCTAGGTTTTATATGTCTCTAGTACTCTGATCTTTAAAGAAACCTCCGTAGCATCCACCTCAAAAGTCAGAGCCTCCTGAATGGCTACCAATTTTCTTGCCTCCACTTCCCACCTAGGACAAAACAGAGACATCCAAATATTCTCCCCAAACCAATCTCAGAAGATGCTCCATGCCTAGTGGTTCCTCCTACATCTTCCCCAGGACAACAGCCTTTAATCAGGTCTTAGGGAAGCTTCCTTGTTTTTTCATTATACAGCTTCTCCTCACCCCCAACTGGCTTTGAATTGTCTCCCTTGTTTTCATGTGGATGGTCTTCCACTTGTGTTGACTGCCTTGATTAATTTTTTAAAAAAGAAAAAAAACAGCTCCAGTCATATGCAAAACATGGTGCTTTGCAACCACTTCAGAACTTTCGCTCCTAGTAGTGTTTGAGAGGAAAGGGATTCTAAAACCAATTTTAAATAAATTGGTCTTCAAAATATTTATTTGTGCTTCTGCAGTCTCTCAATTGAATTTTAACTAAGGATTTACAAATTGATACGCACTATGACTCCAGATAAGAATAAAGATATGCCTAGAAAAGAGTTTAGGGAGGGAACGAGGGATGTTTATTTTCTAAAATATATTTTCTACAATGAATATATTTCTTAAATAATTTTAAAAAGAAAGTTTTAAAAACATTTCTGAACTAATATCCTTAAATATACATGTGAAAGTACATTTCTTAAAGCCAAGAGAAGCACTTGGTTTGCTAAGGAAGACAACAACCCATCCATAATGCCAAGAGCAGGAAAGTAAGAGCAGTCTCCGCCCTTCTCCACTGCTGTTCTCCTTATTAAGTCAAGTTCTTTTGCTAATAACTCCTTCCCGTGGGCTTTCAGAAAGGCTGGGGGGAGGGGGGAGGAATCCCTGCCTGGGGAAGACAGGCCAGGAGCACTAGGAATGCCAGCCTTCCCTGGAGACCCCGCCGCCTGTCCCCTTTCCTCCGAGGACATGCGCCTTGACCAGTGTCTGCGTTTGGGGCAGGGTCATTCCCCTCGATTCCCCCCGACCCCAGCGGCGCCCCCGGTGGACGGTGAGCGCTCCTCTGCCCGCGGCTCTTCCTCCCGGCAGCCGCCCGCGGTTTGCTGCGGGAGAAGCAGGAGCCGCCGGACCAGATGCCGCTGTCCCTGCGCCCCCAGGTTCTAGCCGGGACAGGACCCAAGGGCACGCGGGGTGACACACGGGGTGACACTGAAGTCCACTGGGGCTCACGGTAAGCGCTCCGCGAACCGCCCGCCAAGCGCAGGAATTCGGGGTGGCGGGTTGGTCCGGGTCCGAGGAAGGTGGGGGGCCCTCCTCCCAGTTGTCCCCGGGCCCCAGCTCGCCTGCCGGGGTCCAGGGAGGCAGGTCCCACTGAAGCCCGTGGAGCTGGGACAGCGCCGCGTCACGCGCCCGGGGTTTCAACCCCAGAGGCCCCGCCCCCTGCCGGCTCAGCCAATCGCGGCGCGTGCAGGCGTTGGGGGCGGGGCCGCCGGGCCGACAGCCCGGGGCCTTAAAGGGCTGAGTCAGGGGCGGCTGGGCTAGACCCGCGGGCCCCGCGACCTTCCAGGAGCTTCGTGCGCCCGTGCAGTGCGGCCTCCCAGCTGTGGCCGCCGCAGGTCAGCCCACGGCCACGGCGCGTCGGGGGCCGGGCTCGGGGAGGGGCCCATCCGGGGCCTCGGACGGGAGGGTGGGTCTGGGAGCGACCCCCGGGAGCGACGGCGCCGCCCGAACCCCGCTCCTCCCCGGCGGCCTCGAGGCGGGAATGGCAGGCGGGGGGTTCGGGGAGCCCGGGCGGCGCGGAGACCGCTAGCCTCGGGGCGGTGGCGGCCAAAGGTCCGGCGGGGCCCGGCGCCCAGCGCGGCGTCAACAACCTCCGGACGCGGGCGTGTCGAGGGGGGCGGGGGGGCCGCGTCGGCGTCACCTGGCCCGGCTGGGTCCGAGCACCCGGGGAGCTGGGCGGGTGCAGACGATGGCGTCGGGGGCTGCGTGCTCGGTGCTCCTCGGGCCACGTGATCGTGCAGCCGTAGCGGGTGTGCGGGAGGGACTGAGGGTGCGGGCTGCGGAGGCCACGTGTGCCGGGGGCCCCGCTGCCCATGTTTTTCCCGGGGAGGCCGGTCAGAAAGGTTTCCGATTCCAGAAGCAGAGGCTGGAAGCGTGTCGCACCCTGCAGGACAGCAGTCAAGCAGGAAGGCGCAAGGCGGAAACCTGACGCCTGGGGATCCTGCCCTTACTTGGGAGCAGAGTCCCGATAGGTCATTGCCTGGGTCACTTCGGTAACCTGGAGTAAATAACCTGGACCAACAGTTCCTTTCTCCTGCTTTAAGATTCAGACCCATAATGGGGTCCTGAGGCCCTTTGCCAAAACCTAAATGATCATTGCACTATTGCAGTGAAGTCCATCTCCATTCCTGCCGCACTTGTCAGCCTGTTTTTAATTTTGATGGCTGAATCATGTGCCTCCACTGTTTGGTAAGCACTTGGCCTGTTTTTCTCCACCCACATCCTCAGCCTTCAGCAGACCTTCCATAAATATTTGGGAAGGTAATTTAAATGTGTTTATCCCACAGTAAGATGGCTTTTCAGTAGGATTGGTCTAATCAGATCCCTTCCTCCCTCTCCCCCCACTTTCTAGGTTTTTGAAACATGAATCCTTTATTCCTCCTGACTGCCCTTTGCTTGGGAATAGCCTCAGCTACTCCAAAACTTGATCCAAATTTGGATGCACAGTGGTACGAGTGGAAGGCAACACACAGGAGACTCTATGGCATGGTGGGTAATCTATGAAACTGCCCAGAGGAACCCACAGAGAAGGGCCCTTGAGGTCAGGCATTTATAGCCAGGGAGTAGCTTCTAGAGGCCAGCCATCCCAGGGCAGTAATTTAATGGCAGCCATTAATGAGCACCCTGTGGGTGTACATCCCTGTGATGGCCCTTGAAGAACAGCTCCCAGAAGTATAAAGGCTTCCCTGGCTGTGGTTCCTGTTCCTCTGTCTGCAAACCCCCTTGTGGAGGGTAGGTTGGGTTTTCAGTAGAAATGAAGACAACGTGGTTTACACTTGCCTCTAGAATGAAGAAGGATGGAGGAGAGCGGTGTGGGAGAAGAACATGAAAATGATCCAACTGCACAATCGGGAATACAGCCAACGGAAGCAGGGCTTCACCATGGCAATGAATGCCTTTGGCGACATGGTGAGTGTGGCTTGGGGGGCTCCACTTTCTGTGCTTCCTCTCCTCAGTACTTTAGCAAAACAACCTCTTGCTTTTTCAACAGTTTACTTACTTTTCCTTGTAGACCAATGAGGAATTCAGGCAGGTGATGAACGGCTTTAAAAACCAGAAGCAACGGAATGGGAAGGTCTTCCGAGAACGTCTCTTTGCTCAGATCCCCTCATCTGTGGATTGGAGAGACAAAGGCTATGTGACTCCTGTGAAGAACCAGGTAGGACCGTGTTCCGGTCTTTTAGCTCCGGAAAGCCAAAGAGGAACGGCATCCCTGCTCGGTCCACTGGGATGGCATGCTTTCTGCTGGGTGTTTTTATAGAGCATTCAGGTAGATGGGCTGTCGTCAATCTTTGTATTTGTCTTATAAACTGATGGTGGTGGTGGTTTTTTTATTTTCAGGGTCAGTGTGGTTCTTGTTGGGCTTTTAGTGCAACTGGTGCCCTTGAAGGACAGATGTTCCAGAAAACTGGCAAACTCGTCTCGCTGAGTGAGCAGAACCTGGTGGACTGCTCCCACTCCCAGGGCAATGAGGGCTGCAATGGTGGCCTAATGGATAATGCCTTCCAGTATGTCAAGGACAACAAAGGCCTGGACACAGAGGAATCCTATCCATATCTCGCAAGGGTAAGTGGAGCTCCTTATCTTGTTATTCCAGCTCTGCTTTTGAAAGCGGAGCATTTTCGGAGATAACAGGCACCTAGTCAGCATTCACATTTTAGATGCAAACTGTCAGAACTGTCACTATTAATTATCAAATTTTGCACAGATCTCTGATTAGGTGGCTAACTGTAGCTGTTCTTACTTCTATGTAGCAAGGTTAATATATGCACTACTCTGCATATAATGCAGATTTCTCCATAGTGAAAAAAATTTTAAGGCAGCCAATAGCATTTTGCTTCCTGGGTTGCTATAAAACAAAGTTGACTTAGAAATAATTAAGGTGCAAACTGCTGAGTCTGGGGTCTTAGAACTAATGTTCCCCAGGAGGTGGGTGGTGCTCATAAGTCTCTTTTCCATTTACCTTTAAAAGGAATCAAACACCTGCAACTATAGACCTGAGTATTCTGCTGCCAACGACACTGGCTTTGTGGATATCCCTCAGCGTGAGAAGGCGCTTCTGAAGGCAGTGGCAACTGTGGGGCCCATCTCTGTTGCTATAGATGCAGGCCATTCATCATTCCAGTTTTATAACGCAGGTAGGTGTTTGTCTTTTTATTATAGAAATTCGGGTAGGCAGAATTGGAACACACCATCATGACTGACTTTTTGGTATGGAGTTGTGCTTTCCAGGACTGTAGAATTTTGAGTATGTACATTTAACATGGTGATGTTTCCACTTTAAATATTTTCCCATGCTGACAAGCTGTTCATAAATATCTTTAAGTGGCTATGTAATTCTATAGGTATACCTAAACTTGCATAACTATCCTCCAATTAATTGTTGGACCTTTATTAGAAAAAATTTCTTATTATAATCTTATCATAATTAGAACCATAAAGAGCCCTTTGGCTCAAGGGTTCTTTGTAAAACCTTTAGGTGGCATTCTAGGAGTAGGAAGGATTATACTAATTAACATTAGTTAAGCGAGTGCCTAAATCATATTGGTCTTGATAACTAGATCATATTGGAATTTTTTTTGTTAGAAAATATATTGGATTTAGTTAAATTTTATTGATTTCTAGTGAGTTGAGTTTGACCTTTTATCAGCCATTACTATTTTTTGGAAAATTTAAGCCTCATTTGGAATTTATGACATAATACTGAATTTTGAGAGGCCTCTCTTAACTGAGGTTCATAGCGTGCGTTCCTGTCACCTGTCACTTGGAGCCTCTCATCCCAGCATTGAATTTTACTCTCGTAGGCATCTATTATGAACCAAACTGCAGCAGCAAAGACCTGGATCACGGTGTTCTGGTGGTTGGCTATGGCTCTGAAGGAGGAGACTCAAAGAACAATAAATTTTGGATTGTCAAGAACAGGTATAAAACCCCAAATGTTATATTTGAAAATGAAAAGGGAATCCTTGTTTGGAACCAGTATTTGGTTTCAGGTCCAAAAATGCTCAGTTTTGGAATTCCAGAAGTCTTTCTCATACTTACAGTCATAGAAGTTCTGGTGTTTGATTTTCAGATTCTGTAGAACCTTGTTAGTGTCATTATTATGTATTTGTAGCATTGCATTTGTAATTCTGAAAATTTTCTTAAGAACTCATCTGGCCCCAAGGGTTTCCAGTAAAGGACTTTTTAGTTTCAGGGTTGAGAGCTCATTTCCTTTTTCTCTCTCCAATTTTTCAGCAAGGTTTAGTGAGCAGAAACATCGGCCTCTGCTGATTCTTTAAGTCTACAAATTGTCCCAGAGTTCAGTGGCTGCTTGCATCCTTCCTGTTGTCATTCATTTGATGTCCTGCCATTGTATTCTGCTTCCCATCTCAGGCAGAGGAGGTTATCAGGAGCAATTTTCACAGCCAAAGTTCTTTAACTGAGATGATGTGTAAGACAGCTATGGAAATAGACTGTTACATTGGAATCCCAGTTCCGCCTCAATGTCATAGCTTAATAGGTTAAAATAAGGATCCTGGGGCAATTAATAGGCTTATAAATATATGTAACAGCCCTCAGAACAGTGTCTAATACATGGTAAACACTATTTTAAGTATTAGCTAGCATTATTAATGAAGCTAATATGTACTTGATTCTTTGAATAAAATGCAAAACATGCTCTTCTTTCAGCTGGGGTTCAGGATGGGGCATAAATGGCTACGTAAAAATGGCCAGAGACCAGAGCAACCACTGTGGGATCGCCACAGCAGCCAGCTACCCTACTGTGTGAGCTGATGTAGTGGAAATGGAAGCCTTGAGGACGGCACATCCAGAGGGATTTTATCTTTAAACTGATCAGACTTTATTGTGTAAGATGAGAAACTTGAATCATTAAGGATCCAAGTTATGATGTGAATTCTGTGACATTTTTATAAGGGTAAAATGTTACCAGTACTTTAATTACTGTTATAAACAGCTTTATAATATTGAAGACACATTGCTGAATTAATTCTAAGACATTTGAATTTTCATTTTTTAAAAGGTTATATAAAACTTTACCTTTTAAAATAAATTTTAATTCAATATGTAGAAGTGGAACTTGTTTCTGTTTTTTAATGCGTTAACTTTTTGCATAGTCAGGGAATATAATGGAGCTATAAAGACATTAGTAAATGTGCCAGTGTATAGGAAAAAGATACTGGGTAACCCTTCGGGTCTTCTGGTTATAAACATGCAGGTTTCATGTCACCTGCCCTTTGGCTGTGTTGACCTAACTCTTGAGTCTAGCAAAATGTGATAAAAAATCTGGAAGGACAAAGGTAAACTTGTTTCAATAAAGAAAAACAATTTACTTTTTAGAAAAATGGATAGACATACGGAATTGTAGGTTTTAGATACTAGAAGAGGGCCTCCGCTTCTTGCGCTCCACATGGTGGTAAGAGTCTTGGAGCCAGTTACTGAAGGATCCACCTGAAGCACGGGAAGACCATGGGAATACTTTGCAGTTGAATAAGGACCAAACGCCAGGATTGCCAGGTTTCTGATGGCGTTCTTCATAACTCTGCTAGGAAAAGCCTCATTTGTTACCATTGTTTGCAAAAGTAAGTTTAGTGGTTGTGATGAACAAATCTCAGGTGCTTGTTCATAACTGAAGAAATATCTTCAAGATCTCAGGCTACAAAATAGTCCTGACTTTGGAAGACGGGTGAGAGATCACTAGGTGAAATGTGGGTTTAGTTACCTCATCTTTGAATTAAAAATAAACTCATGCCCTGGCTGGTTTTGCTCAGTGGATAGAGCGTCGGCCTATGGACTGAAGGGTCCCAGGTTCAATTCTGGTCAAGGGCACATGCCTGGGTTGCAAGCTCAATCTCCACTAGGGGTGTATAGGAGGCAGTCGATCAATGATTCTCATCACTGATGTTTCAATCTCTCCCTTTCCTCTCTGAAATCAATAAAAATATACTAAAACACAAACAACAAAAAAACAACAAAGAAAAGGGAACAAAACGGCCTAAGCACATGGTGGCACAGGACACCCCTTGTTACAATATTGAATCTTGAATCGGCTTCATGGGCCATGTGACTAAATTACTAATCTGTGTCCCTTCCACTGTTGCCCCGTGCCCTTAAATGTTCATTCCTTCTCCTATTCCCCAGATATGTCAGTATCACTTAGAAAAATCGGAATGTAGTTCACCTCCTCCTAGGTCATACCCTGTACCTCACTTTTCAGGGCCTGCTGGGGCTTGAATCTGGTTGCAGGAATAAAGAGGGATCATGAGATCCACAGTGTCTGGCAAGAGACTGTGGAGGGTCATTGCTCAGGCAAAACAGGGTCAACCTCAGGGAGAAGGCTTGCTTCTGGCAAAGAGGCTCGGCAGGATTTGGGGTCCAACATCCCCAGCTTCACCAGAATTGCCCGAATACGATCAATCCAGATTTCAGGACATTCCTTCCCAATCAATGCCCTCTCTTGAGCAGCTCACACCCGTGAATGGAGAATTCAATGGTCATTGTAATTCAGACCATTTGGAGGTGGAGGCTTGGCTTTGGTTTGCAAAAATCTTAGCTCTGGCTACAAGTGATAGAAATGTCTTTAGGGAAGATGGAGAACTCTGGTCATTTAGGTTACACCGGAGTCAGCGATTTGAAACCCTGAGCTCATCCTTTGTCTTCCCCTCTCTGCCCAGAGTGGTTATAAGCAAACAGCCCATCTCATATTCATTAGTTTGACCAAAATGTTCTGTATCACATACATGGTGACCCAGAATCTCACCTCTTATCAGTTGGTGGGGTTTTGCCTATCTGTTGCCACATCATGTCATAGACTACCAGGGCTTTCTTTGCAACTGAAAATGGTGCCTTTAAATCTAATCAGGTTAGAGAATCTGTTCCAGAAACCAATTCAGGAAACCATTAAGATTCTCTTCCTCTAGAACCCATGTAGGTAACAAAATCTGCATTTAAAGGAATTAGCTTATGCATGTGGGGGCTGGCAAGTACAAAATTTCTAGGGCAGGCTGGCTGGCTAGAAACCTGGGCAATATTTTTGTGTTATTTACAGTCTAAGGCAGAAATCCTTCTCCAGGAAACATCAGTGTTTGCTCTTAAGGACTTAACTGAGTGGATGCATCTGATGCAAATTATGAAAGATATTCTACTCAAAGTCAACTGATTATGGATGCTACTTACATCCACAAAATACCTTCACAGCAATACCTAGACCAGTGTTCAACCAGTATGCTGCAAGAATTTTTAAAACGTGACAATACCTGACTCTTCAGTCATGGGCACTGACCCCTTTTCCCTTAGATTGTCAAATGAAAAAAATGACAACAGTCCTGGCTGGTTTGCTCAGTGGTTAAAGCATCAGCCTGTGGACCAAAGAAGTACCATCCCTAGTCAAGGATACCTGCCTCAGTTGCAGATTCGACCCCTGGCCCCGACAGGAGGCCACCAGTTGCTGTGTCTGTCACATTGGCTCTATCTCTATCTCTCTCCCCTTCCTCCCTCCTACTCACTCTCTAAAGATCAGTGGAAAAAATATCCTCAGGAGAGCATTAAAAAATATAAATGACATCAGCCAACACAGCAAGAACAATCCAGTTTGAATGAATCAAAATTATACCTATTTGTTGTCAGATCAGCAGAAAGTATATTTTTTGGTGTGGTGCAGAATTTTAGTAATTAGTTTATGTGTGCCATGAGATGGAAAAGGCTGAAAATTGCTGCCTTATTATATTAAACCTGGACCTGTCTCAACCAGCTTTCTCTCTCTCCCCCTCTCTCTCTCTCTCCCCCCCCCCCTCTCTCAATATCTTTATAAATTTCAGAGGGGAAGGGGAAGGGAAAAAGAGAGAGGAACATTGATTGGCTATCTCCTTAAACTCAGAAACCCAGGCATGTGCTCTTGACTGGAACCAAACCTAGGACCCTTCAGTCCGCAGGCTGAAGCTCTATCCACTGAGCCAAACCAGCTAGGGCTCAACCAGCTTTCTAAGTGCTATTCCAGGTTGCAAAATTGTACTCTTTTTTTTCAATCATGAAATGTTCACAAGAGGCTCACTATAAATTTTGTAGATTTTTAAAACATAAATATACAGTACTCTATCCCTCTTCATATGCCAGTCATTTGATAGTTAAATGTCATTTGAGATGATATTTGTTGAATCATTTGGATGCTAAACCTTCATTTTTTATGTATGTTTTTTAAAAAAATTTATTTTGGATATTAACCCCTTTCCTACTGATGTTTTTGTAAATTTGTTTTTAATCAAAAACTTGGTTGTTCCATAGTTTATAATGAATAGTAATGAAAATCAACTTTTAAAATGAAATAGGGCTCTGTTTGTTGGAGCATCGTCTCATACACCGAAAGGTGACAGTTTTGATCCCCAGTCAGGACATGTGCCAGGGTTGCGGGCTCTATCCCTGGTCAGGGCACACACAGGAGGCAGCCCACCAGTGTTTTCTCCGACATCAGTGTTCCTCTGTCTCCTCCCTTCCTCTCACTCTAAAATCAATAAAGGCATGTCCTCAGGTGAGGATTAAAAAAGTAAAAATGAAATAGGAATGTGTTTATCAAGAAATTAATATAGTCTCTGTAATTCAGAATCAAGGATAATTCAAAATCCTGGATTAAAGGAAACTTGTTAGAAATGCTCAGTTTTCTATTTGTGCTCAAGCCTAAATAATGAAAAACTTAACTGGGCAAAGACTACTAATATGGCTTTATTATGAATAACTAGAGGACCGGTGCACGAAATTCATGCAAGGGGCTCGACCCTCGCAGTTCTGGCTGCCTAACGGCCCCATGGCCCTATGGCCCCGTGGCCTTGTGGCCCCACCCACTGATTGTTCTGGAATGTTGTTCTGGAAGGTCATTCTGGAAGGTTGTTCAGCCGTTCAGTCTGATTAGCATATTAGCTCTTTATTATATAGGATAATAGACCATATGCCCAAATTCCAAATAACTAAAGCTGATTCCCTCCAATATCTCAGCAAATGGTTTTTATTTTTTTTATTTTTATTTTTTTAATATATTTTATTGATTTTTTACAGAGAGGAAAGGAAAGGGATAGAGAGCTAGAAACATCAATGAGAGAGAAACACCGATCAGCCGCCTCCAGCACGTCATGCCCCCCACCAGGGATGTGCCTGCAACCAAGGTGCATGCCATTGATCAGAACCGAACCCAGCACCCCTGAGTCCGCAGGCTGACGCTCTATCCACTGAGCCAAACCGGCCAGGGTGATTTTTATTTTTAAAAACTCAGATCTAGTTTTCATTCTCAACCTTTGAAATCCCTTTCTTCACAGAAACTTGTAGAACCTTAAAACACAAACTGACTTATCTTCATGAATTTAGGACCTTTCTGTGAACCTATTTTTCAGTCACCTCAAACGACATAAATGTTAAATAGTTGACTAAAAATTCTGAACACTTTTAACATTTTTCATATTATTTGTTTGCCATCCAAGAGAGAAAAACAGGACAGAAACATGGTGATCCTGACTGCCCACTCTAGGAAAACATTATTAAAAAGCACCGTCTCCTTGATTGGCACTGAGTTGGCAGCTGCAGAGATTGTGGACAGCTCCCTGCCTTCCATCCCTGCCCTGCAATCACAGGAAGGCACTAGCTCCTCAGCCCTGGAGACCAATGGATTCTGACATTCATTCCTGACAAGTAATACTGTGGCAGCACCACATGTACAGCCATGGAGACTGTGGGGAAAGACTTACTTTCCATCCCCTTCCTTTAATAACTAGGTAGACCCCAACCACCTCCAGCTGCAGAGACTGTGGGATCAGCCTTGTCTTCCATTCCTGACCTGCAATAACGAGGGTGTGTCCCTTGCTCTCCACAAACTCCAAGTAGCCCATGAGTAATCCTGTATAATAAAAGCCTAATATGCAGATCATCCCTTGGGCAGTCAGAATTGAACCCAGACCCTGCAGTCAGCAGGCTGAGGCATTATGCACTGAGCCAAACTGGCTAGGGCAGGATATGACATTTCTTAGCCCTCCAGCAGTGGACCTTCATTTTTTTCTCCAGGAGTGTGGTGGAAAAACCCTAGATCACCTTTTTGGATTCTTATTACCCAAGTTACTAAGAATATTATCAGTGGCGTACAGGGAGCTTAGCCAATGAGCGGTCAGAAAAGGTGTTTCCTCTGTAGTTCACTCCCATTGCCAGCTCCATCCCTGCCCCTTCAATCCCAGCTCCATCCCTGTCCAGGCCTGTAACCTCTGGCCAAGGATGCAGGCCTGGGCAGGGGACCCCCAGACCCCTGCTTTGCCGGCTTCACCAGTGCCCAGACCCCTGCGATCTTCGGCCTTGCCCCTATCAGGGCCTTATGCCTGGTTAGGGCACCCTCACACCCCTCTGATCACCGGCTCCTCTCTTGCCCATGCCTGAGGCCTCTGGCTCAGGCCTCTGACCTGGGCAGGGGACTCCTAGCCCCCTCTGATCGCCTGTTCCGCGACTCAGGGCCCTCGCCTCCCCCGCCACCTGCCTGTCTAACAGGCCTGACCACTTCAGTTGGCAGGGCTGAGTCGAACTGGGTGCCACCATCTTGTGGTTATGGGGACGGCCATCTTTGTGACAGAGTGATGCCTAATTTACATATTACTCTTTTATTAGATAGAATGTGGTATAGGTGCCTCCCTCCATCTTGTGGCCATGGGGGCAGCCATCTTTGTGACAGTGACATCTAATTTGCATATTACTCTTTTATTAGATAGAATGTGGTATGGGTTCCACCATCTTGTGGCCATGGGGATGGCCATCTTTGTGACAGAGTGATGCCTAATTTGCATACTACTCTTTTATTAGATAGAATGTGGTATGGGCGTCTCCCTCCATCTTGTGGCCATGGGAGAAGCCATCTTTGTGACAGAATGATGCCTAATTTACATATTACTCTTATTAGATAGAATGTGGTATAGGTGCCTTCCTCCATCTTGTGTCCATGGGGGTGGCCATCTTTGTGACAGAGAGATGCCTAATTTACATATTACTCTTTTGTTAGATACAATGTGGTATGGGTGCCTCCATCTTGTGGCTGTGGGGAAAGCCATCTTTGTCACGGAGTGACACCTAATTTGCATATTACTCTTTTATTAGATAGGATTGATTTCAGAAAGGAAGAGAGAGGGAGAAAGAGATAGAAACATCAATGATGAGAGGAGAGATTGGCTGCCTCCTGCAAACCCCTTACTGGGGACTGAGCCCCCAGCCAAGGCATATATGCCTTTGACCATAATCAAACCTGGTACCCTTCAGTCCACAGGCCAACACTCTCCATTGAGCCAAACCGACTAGGGCATCCCATTGTTCCTTAACAACTGACCACAGCAACCTTCATCATAAACCACACAGGAGTGGGGATTTTTTTATTTTCGTTTTTTAAAATATATTTTTATTGATAATCAGCCTAACAAAGGAGCTATCCACCTCTCTCTCTCTCTCTCCTCTGACTCTGACTCTGTAATATGTGCTTGCTTCATTCGCTCACGCATTCTCTCTCCAAGGCAGCCGTGCCAGCTTAATAGCCACCTGGGGCGTGAGGCAGACCATGTGGGCCTGGGCACAGCACCAGATGGAATGCAGCCAGAAACACAGACTAAGGTATTGGGGTGGGGACAGAGACATGGACTGAACCAGTGGTGCAAACTGTCTGGACACTGGCCGAATTCTTTTTTTTTTTAATTAAAAATTGTGTATTATTTTTAATTAATTTATTTTTGTTATATATTTTTAACCCTCACCTGAGGATATGTTTTAAGTGATGAGAGAGAGAGAGAGAGAGAGAGAGAGAGAGAGAGAGAGAGAAAGAGAGAAAGAGAGAGAGAGATGGATTGGTTGCCTCTCATACCCTCCCTGACTGGGGATTGAACCCCCAACCCACTTTGGCAAAGATGGAAAATGCAGTCTGATTGAGGGGCCATTTACATGATCCTCGGGAACTGACCGACACACACAGCTCCTTTCCCAGCTGCAGAAACTCCGGGCTCCTTTCACTTCGCCTGGAGACCTGGCCAGGGAGGTTGGGGGGTCATCTCAGACCTGGAACCCTGAGAGACGCGCCAAGACCAGGCCCAGCGAGGCCAGAGGAAGCCCCCAGATGCAGGACTGCTTGGGGGGGGCTCCCCCGCTGAGCATCATCTGCGCTTCTGCAGGCCCGGGACACGCACGCCAGTGTCAGGTGTCCAGCGGGGCGGGATGAGGTTTCCTAGGAAAGCTGCTGAAGAGTCAAGCTTTAGGCGTCTGTTCACATAGATGCGCTACCTCCTCCGTGACTCTATTCTCTCCCCCTTTCCCCCCGCCCATCAATAGGATTCAATTTTAAGATTCATTGCCATAGAAGAAAGGATTTCGGGGAATTAATATTGACCAAACTCGTGCTCAATACCTGTAATTTAGAGAAAAAGGTGTCCCTGTATGTCACATGATGCCCACATGTCCCTGACTTGGCGTAACAGGAAAATCCAGCAAGTTGCTCACATAGCCAGCAGCGTGGCTCGGAGGCTGAGCCTCGACCTTGAACCAGGAGGTCGCCATTGGATTCCCAGTCAGGGCATGGGCTGTGGGCTTGATCCCCGGTATGGGGTGAGCAGGAGGCAGCCGATCAAGGATTCTCTCTCATCATTGATGTTTCTCTCTCCCTCTCTGAAATCAATAAAAATGTTTGCTGTTGTTCTTTTAAAAAGATGCTCACATAAGCTTTGAGCAGGGTAATGTGATTTGCTTGAAAGCCATTTTCTTATTTTGCACTGTATGTATTTTCATATATTATGTATTTTTTAAATTTGCTTTTCCCCCCTTTCCTGAGATAAACTCTGTTGGTAGCAGATATTCTTTTATGGTACTGTTGTGCTCCATGTTCAAGGTGTCTCATGTACATTTCCCAGCCTTATTCCCAAGAGTTATTTGCACCTGACTTCTTTGGACAGCTAAGTTTAAAAGGCACACTATGGAGAAGGAATTCTTTTTTCATTACAAAAATTTGAGGAACATAGAAAAATAGAATATGATAATATGAGCGTGCTCTTGAGTTAAAAAACCTTAACCTTTTACCACATTGCTTTGTTAGTTTTTGCTGAAACCTTGTAAAGTGAATTAACAAATATAATTTCAGTGGTAAATGCATCTCCACCAGCATTTGATGCCAGGTTTTTTATTTGAGCCATCATATTAGGTTTGTAATGGTATTTCATTTTAGTTTGAATTCAAATTCTTCTAATGTCTCAAAATAAGGTCTTTAGTTTGCTTGCTATGTCTGCCTGTTTGGTAAAACACCTGTTTGATTTTTTTCCCCACTTTAAAAATTTGTTTCTTATTGATTGACATACTTATATACATCTTAACTAATAAAAGCGTAATATTAAAATTAACCGTTTCTCTGGGATGGGGATAAGCCACGCCCACCAGCCAATCAGAATGGCTGTATGCACATTACCTCAGGCAAGATGGTGGCCCGCAGCCCTGGAGGCCAGTGCAGTGACAGCGGCAGGGTGAGCAGGATGTGGGGGTGGGCAGGAGGGAGATGGCATGTTGGCGGTTGGTGTGGGGGGTGGGGAGCGGGGAGCGATCAGCCTGGTGATGGGTGGTGTGGGGGTGGGGAGTGATCAGCGGGGTGGTGGATGGGATCAGCGGGTGGCAGGTGATATGTATGGGGTGGGTGGGGCGAGATGTGTGGGTGGCAGTTGGCAGGTTGTGCGGGTACAGGCTGTCCTGAGGGACCCCCGAGTGCACAAATTTTTGTGCACCAGGCCCCTAGTATTCTATAAAAATTTTCCCTCAGATAAGTGATTTGTAGATATTTTTCTGTGTTTTTTGTGTTTTTCTTTTTTTTAAATTGATTTCAGAGAGGAAGGGAGAGGGAGAGAGAAAGATAGAAACATCAATGATGAAAGAGAATCATTGATTGGCTGCCTCCTGGGCACCTCCACACTGGAGATCAAGCCTGTAACCCAGGCATTTGCCCTGACAGGGAATCAAACCATGACCTCTTGGTTCATAGATCAACACTCAACTACTCAGCCACCCAGCTGGCCTCTGTGTGTTTTAATATTCTTTTTTTAAAAATACATTTTATTGATTTTTTTGGAGAGGAAGGAAGAGGGATAGAGAGTTAGAAACATCGTTGAGAGAGAAAACATCAATCAGCTGCCTCCTGCACACTCCCTACTGGGGATGTGCCCACAACCAAGGTACATGCCCTTGACCAGAATGGAACCAGGGATCCTCCAGTCTGCAGGCCGATGCTCTATCCACTGAGCCAAATTTGTCAGGGCTATTTTAATATTCTTAATAGTATCTTTCAAAGACCAGCAGTTTTAAATTTATCACATTTTCATATTTTTTTCAAATTTTTTCTTTTATAAGTGTATTAATCTAGTCGGGCTTCTGTAATAGAATACCACAGACTGGCTGGCTTAAATAACAAACACCGCCCCCCTCCCCCACTACACACACACACACACACACACACACACACACACACACACACACAGTTCTGGAGGCTGGAGGCCCAAGATCCAGTTGTCATCAGTGCTGGTTTCTTTGTGAGGCCTCTCCTCTCCTGCTGGCTTTCAGATGACCACTTCACCATGTGCTCACATGCCTCCCCTCTATGGACACAGAAAGAAAGATCTCTAGGGCTCTTCATCTTACAAAGAAACCAGTCCCGTTGGATTAGAGCCCAACACATATGACCTCATTTTACCTTAATTACCTTCATAAAGGCCCCGTTTCCAAATATAGGCCCTATTACCCAGCTTTTTACAAAAAATAAGTAAATAAATAAATAAAGGTTGCCAATCCAAACTCCAGAACAATGATTTTCAACAGAAGGTGATTTTTCCCCCTGTGGGACATTTAGCAATGTCTGCAGATATTTTTGTTTGTCACAGCTGAGGGGGAGATGCTACTAGTATTTCATGTAGAACCTAGGGATGCCACTAAACATCTCATAATGCACAGACCAAACACACACACCACCCCCACTGCCACCAAACACACACAAGCAAGAATGATAGTACAAAATGTTAATAGTGATAAACTTGGGAAACTATGCTCTGGAATATATACATAACATATTTTATAAAGTGAATCTAATAAATATCTAAATACTAGAGGCCCAGTGCACAAAATTCTTTCAGGGAGAGGTGGGGTAGGGAATGTCCCTTAGCCTGGCCTGTGCCTTCTCAGTCTGAGAGCCTGCGGGGAGCAGGCCTAAGCCGTCAGTTGGACATGCTTAGCACTGCTGCAGAAGCAGGAGAGGCTCCCATCACTGCCTCTGCACTCGCCAGCCACGAGCCCAGCTTCTAGCTGAGCGGTGCTCCTCCTGTGGAAGTGCACTGACCACCAGGGAACAGCTCCTGCATTGAGTGGGACTGAGCCCAAACCAGCTCTTCAACATCCCCCAAGGGCTCCTGGACTGCAAGAGGGCACAGGCCAGGCTAAGGAACCCCACTGGTGCACGATCAGGGCCAAAATGCGAGAGGTTGGCCAGCTGGGGAGGGACCACAGGAGGGCTCCAGGGCTTGTCCAACCTGTCTCACTCAGTCCTGATCAGCTGGACCCCAGCAGCAAGCTAACCTACCAGTTGGAGCATCTGCCCCGTGGTGGTCAGTGCATGTCATAGTGAGCGGTTGAGCAGCCTTAGCATGTTATTACCATATTACTCTTTGATTGGTTCAATGACTGACTGAATGGCCAAACACTTAGCATATTACTCTTTTATTATACTAGTATAGGATGTCTTAAACTGTGTTCTCTGGAAATAAAGAATAAAGCAATATTGATGAGGCATTTAGAAAATATTTAAAAGTATAATAAAACTAAAAAAATACCTTAAATTCCAGAGTACAAATATTATAGTTCAATAAAACTAGAAATTGCAAATAATATGAACACAACCATTAAATATTTGTTTGTTCAGATGTTTGAGCAACATTGTAGCATAGAAAGCTATAAGCTCTTGTTTCCCCACAGAAAAATACTGTATATATTTTTTTAAAGATAGCTAATCAATGGTTCTCTCTCATCATTGATGTTTCTGTCTCTCTCTCCCTCTCCTTTCCTCTCTGAAATCAATAAAATATATTTTTAAATAAATAAATAAATAAATAAAAATAAAAGGGACCAAACAAATTTTGGAGCTGTGAAGCACTGTAACTGAATGAAATGTCCCCTGGAGGGATTCCAAAGCACATCTGAGCAGGCAATAGAAAGAATCCATGGTTCCAAGACGTGGTGATTAAGATCATCGACTCTGAGGAACAAAAAGGAAAAAGAATGAAGAAAAGTGACTATAAGCCTAGGGGACTTTAGGACACCGCCAATTATGCACACATGGTAGTTCCAGAAGAAGGAGAAAGATAAGAGAGAGAGAAAACGGGCAGAAAGATTATTTTAAGAAATAATGGCTGAAATTTCCCCAAATTTATTGAAATACCTGAATACACAAATCAAATAAGATAAACAAATTTCAAGTTGAAAAACTCAAACTCACCCTGAGGCACATTATAATCTCACTATCAAAAGCCAAGGAGACTATCAAAGCAGCAAGAGAGAAGCAGCTCTTACTTG
Source organism: Murina feae (assembly GCA_004026665.1). NCBI lineage: Eukaryota > Metazoa > Chordata > Mammalia > Chiroptera > Vespertilionidae > Murina > Murina feae. The sequence continues at coordinate 736 of PVJC01029128.1, read as the reverse complement.
CTTTTGTCATAATCCGCTGATCAATAGAAATGTTATGGGCTCGGGACCCCTGAGGCACTCACCTGGGCTCACACTACTAGTGGGGAGCCCCCAGAGGCATTTCTCCAACCAACTTTAGTGGTGTAGCTGGACCAGACCTCATGGTTCTTACTGATTGTAAGATGTATCGCAGCAGCAACCATCAGAGACCTTTGAAAAAATAAGATTTATTACTCACAGGTCCTGAAAGGTACACAGCAAAACCAAGTACCACATAGCAAGGTCATTGGTAGACGCAGTTTACCAATGAGGGAGTTTATTACAGCTACACATGGCTTACCACAAATGCTAATGGAAGTTCTTCAGGTTGAAATGAAAAAAAGCAGGCAGTAACTAAAGCTATATGAAGAAATAGCCCTGACTGGTTTGGCTCAGTGGATAGAGCATTGGCCTGCAGACTGAAGGGTCCTGGGTTCGATTCCGGGCACATCCCCAGTAGGAGGTGTGCAAGAGGCAGTTGATAGATATTTCTACCTCTCTATCCCTCTCTCTTCTTCTCTGTAAAAAGTCAATAAAAAATATTTTTTAAAAAAGAAATAAAGATCCCCAATAAGTATGTGTACAAATATGTAAGCTAGTATTATTGTAATTTTCGCTTATAACCTTTTTTATTTTATATTTTTAAAAGACAAATGCATAAAGAACAACTATAAGTTTAAGCTACTGTACATACAATATACAAAGATGTAACCTGTAT
>PVJC01029127.1:0-22102 GCA_004026665.1 Murina feae | reverse complement strand
CACACACACACACACACACACACACAAAAGGTGCCTGGCAGACTGGGGCCATCATAGGACATCCACTGAGGGGTCCCAGACTGTGAGAGGGCACAGGCTGGACTGAGGGACTCCCTCCACCCCGAGTGCACAAATTTTTGTGCACCGGGCCCCTAGTATATATAATAATAATCAATGGAAAAATATTCTAGGATAAGGATTAACAAAACAAAACAAAAAAGAAAAGTTGGAGAGAGAAGAAACTAGCACTTGCTATATGCCAGACACTTAAAGTGCTTCAAAAATATTCACCCACTGATCCTCATAAGTGCACAGTGGAAGGTACTATTATTACCTCACTTCTGCAGTTTTAGAAATGGAGGCCCAGAGAGGTAAAGTAACTTGCTTGAAGTCACACAGCTAGTTACACACAGACCTGGGAACTAAACTCAGACATTCTGGCTTGTACCCTAATTGCCCCCTTTTGTATCCGTCAGGGTCAGACTGTGTGCATGACAGAGAGGGGCGGGTCACAGGACCTCAGCAGCCCAGAAAGACCTCCAGGGTCATCCCCACAGGGACCTTCCAGGGACTATGGCCTCAGAGCAGTGCCAGGGCCACTGGGCTCTCATTTTTCCTGGTTTTGCCCTTGTGCTGCCTCAGTGGGAAGACTTACAAGTTGTACTGATGGTTTTGTGGGGAGAGAGGAGATGAGTATGACAGCAGTACCTGACCAGAGCTCCCAGTTATACATCTCAGGTTGCCCTTCCTCACTCTCCAGCCTTCTCTGTTGGTCCTCACTTTCATTCTCACCCCTGCCACCTACAGCCTCTTAAAATCCCCCAGTTGTCCACAGAGAGCCAGCCTGTACCCTCAGCTTGCAAAACCCTCTCAGCAAAAGGGAGGCTCGCTCCAGAGGTCTCAGGCTACCCTGTAACTTCAGCTGGTTTCCTTCACTGTAGAAGCCCTCCATGCCTCCTGGGGCCTGACTCCTGCTTTTACTGTCTTTAGACACACCCACATCACAGCCCCACTGGGCCTTGGGGTATCCACAGGACACAGGCAGCCGGCTCCTACAGAGTGATCGCATTAAGCCCTAGCTCCAGGGAGCTCACCACACCCATGTGATTTGGAGTCACATCAGAACCCAGGCTCGGTGAAGCCCAGCAGCCTGATGTGCCTCTAAGGGGGGCACTGTGAGATTTCCCCGTGAGTCAAGAGGTGGATTAGTAAATGGTGGAGAGCAAGGACTCAGGGTCAGCCAGGCCTGGGATTCAACCCTGACTGTGCCTTGGGCTAGACACTCCATCTCTCTGAGTCTCAGTTTTACCATCCATAAGATGGGGACAATGCTGTGAGGTTTAAACAAGGAAATGCATAGAAGATACAGGGGCACATTTCCTGGCACATAGAAAGCCCCCGCTAAACAGAACCTTTTATTACTGTTAGGATGTCTCCAGCATATATCTGGGTCATGGCTGATGATGGTGTTTATTGTCTGAGCTCTGCCCATCAGTCTGAGCCTTCTAGCTGGTAATCTTTAGCCCCCAAGATGCCACTTTCGCTTTCCATTTGGACTTTGTTTTGGGCTGGGGCCTTCCATTCTCATTGATAAATTCAGTAGGTTCTGCCGGGCCCTGCCCCAGAGGCCTTGACCCTGAACCAGCCATGTTGCATGGCCATGTGCTCCCCACTTGCCACCCCCACCAGGTGTGGCTTTAAGTTCACCTGGACCCCTGAGCCTGACATTGTGGGGTAGCTGGAGGACTAGTGTCTACTGGGGTGCAGTCCCTGCTGGGGTGGGCTGGGCAGTTGGAGAGAAAGACCTTGGTCAGTGACCAGAACTCAGGCATCAGGGTGGGGCGGGTGTGGGCCTGGATGGACCAGCAGAGAGCCTAGCTCTGAGATGAAGAAGTGGGTGTTTCCAGATGACTCGGAGGGACTAACAGTCTCTGACCTAGTTTGGGAGCTCCTGGCCCCTCTCAGAATTGGAGCTGCAGAAATCGGTTTGCAGACCGGCTCATTCCATTTAATTAGCATGGCCTCCTTCTGGCTGGGAAAACACCATTAAATGGGTTGGGTTGGCCTGAAATCCTGACGGTAACCTCAGCCCCAACCCCAGCGGGCTTTCTGCCCCTTGGGCTCTGTCCCCTTAGCCACGCTAGAATTCAGAATGGCCTGAGTTTCTGATTGGGAGCACGAGACAAACCCTACCTTTGTCTATTCCCCAGGAAACACCTGGCTCGAGCATGGCACATGTGAGATGGCCCTGGGGCCTGGGCTGTGAGGGGGTGGGCAGAAGGGGAAGCACAGGGTTCTCCGCAGTGTAATCTGCATCTCTGAGCGCCTCAGCCTGGCCCTGCCTGGCCCAGCTGGGAGCTCTGACCCAGACCTACTTTGCACCCTGCGCATTGTTACATCTTTTGCATGCATCACCCTGTACCGAAGCCCTGCAGCATGGGCGACTTCACAGAGGATGCGACCCAGGCTCAGACAGATTGTCACTTTCTCACAGTTCACACAGCCAGAATACCGTGTCCGGACTCTGGCTTCTGGTGCAATCTCGGTTATCCCCTGCAGTTTTGAAGGCAGGACTCATCACCTGTGTTTCAAAAGCTTAGGGGGGAGGTAGGTGTTTGAATCCTGCTCATGGTATTGCAGGACAGTGGTCACACAGACTGTGGGCCCTGGGGAACAGAGGAACTCCCAGATCTTCTGTCGGCTGTGTGTGCAGCAGGAAGAGGAGCACCTGTGGGTTCTACCACTTCCTTGCTAGAACTTGATCTCTCTCAGCCTCTGTCTCTGTCTGTAAACTGGGGGCTCAGCAGCACGCATCCCGGGGTTGATGAAGATGAAACAGGATGACATGCAAAGCACTTTGCACTTAGTAAGTTTCCCACGAGGGCTGGCAGTGTCTCAGTGGAACTTGTGTGTGGCTAGCTTCTCTGATGGAGCCAGGCACAGAGGGCTGCCTGCTTCCCCTCACTCTGTGGACATCTGGGGTGGGAGGCAAAGCATGTGTTTTTCCCAAAGAGAACATGCCAGGCCTACAGGAGGCAGCCTGGGGTGGAGGGTGGGCCTCCCAACATGGATATTTCAGGAATTGGGACATAAGCTGTGGAATTAAATCCTGCAGTCTGGAAACTATTGGGTTTTTTCAAAATTGAAGTGAAATTCACATGACGTAAAATTAACTGTTTTAAAGCATGGACTTCAGTGGCATTTAGTGCATTCACAATGTTGTGTAACTGTCACTTCTATCTAGTTCCAACACATTTTCATAACTCCAAAAGGAACCTCAGTACCCATTAGCAGTCCCTCCCCAGTTTCTTCTGCCCCCAAGACTCCGGGAAACACAAATCTGCTTTCTATCTCTAGGGATTGGCCTATTCTGGACTTTTCATGTAAATGGGATCATATAGTATTTGGCCTTTTGCATTTGACATCATTTGCTTGCTATAAGATGTTCAAGTTCATCCATGTAGCACCAACACTTCCTTTATTTTATGTTTGGATAATAATCATTGAATGGATATACACCACATTTTGTTTATCTGTTCATCAGTTGTTGGAGAAACTGCTGTTTTTAAAAGGGACTTGAAAGAGGACAAGGCTGGGCCCAGAGGGACACATACACACCCACACACGCTCACACACACTCACACAAACACACACACACACAGGCTGCAGCCCACCTTAAGGCCCACCCCATGCAGTGATGGTCAGAGGGCACTGTGTTCATAAGCTCCTTTGCCCTCATCAGCACATTTATGCTCAAACTTCAACCAGGTGCGGATGCGGGCAGCAGGCGGAGTGGTTCCAGGGGGCAGATATGGTTAAAGATCCACCAGGCACAGCTCTGTGGTCCAGCCCAGGGTCACCAAGTGCATGGGTCAGACCCGAGGCTCTGGAGTGAGACATCTGCGCTGAAATCTTGGCTCCACTGCTACTGGGTGACCTTGGGCAAATCACTCAACCTCTTCTGTGCCTCAGTTTGTCATATAAAACACCGACTTAAAAGAGTGGTACCGAGGACTAAATGAAGCCCTTAATTAGCACAGAGGAGGGTTCCAAAACATGTTAGCTCTTAGCTGTCATTATTCTTTAATTATATCATTTGGCATTCAGCCCTAACGTTGCAGTTTTGGGGTCATGCTGAGTCCCTGGCTGGGCCAGGTCCCTTTAGTGTGTCCTCATAGCAGGTTCCCATCCCTTTGAATGGTTATCAAGGGCTGGTCAGGTTTGCCTCAGTCCAGTATATATGTCTGGCACACTCCAAATAAATGGCCGCACACCCACACCACACCACACCTTTTTCTCAGGAGTCCAAGGCCCTATCCCAGTGAGTGAAGCTCATGCCTTTTTATTTTGATATAAATTTAGATTCATATGCAGATATAATAGAGAGATCTCTTCTGCCTTTAACCCAGTGTACCCCAATGGTAAACTGCAATACAATATTACAACTAGGAAACTGATGATACAATTCACCAATCCTAGTCAGACGTTGCCTCTTTTCATGCACTTGTATATGTGTATTTAATTCTAAGCAATTTTTAAAATCACAAATGTAGGTTTATATTATCACCATCACAGTCAAGATATAGAATTTAAAAATATTGATGACATGTTGAAATGATATTTTTTATATAGTGGAGTCAATAAGATATACTATTAAAATTTCACCTGTTTCTTTAGATTTGCTACATTTAAAACATTTAAATGTAGAACATTTAAAACTAGAGGCCCCGTGCATGAAATTTATGCACTCAGAGGGATCCCTCAGTCCAGCCTGCACCCTCTCTCAGTCTGGGAACCCTTGGGTGATATCCAACTGACTGCTTAGGCCCACTCCCTAAACCAGCAGTTGGACATCCTTAGAGCTGCCACAGAGGCAGGAGAGGCTCCCACCACCACCGCTGCACTCACCGGCCGTGAGCCTGGCTTCCAGCTGAGTGGCGCTCCCCTTGTGGGAGTGCACTGACCAACTGGGGGCAGCTCCTGAGTTGAGCGTCTGCCCCCTGGTGGTTAGTGCGCATCATAATGAGTGGTTAAGCGGTCTTAGCATATCATTAGCTATTATGCTTTGATTGGTTGAATGGACAACCGGATGACTGGACACTTAGCATATTAGGCTTTTATTATATAGGATTATGTAGGATTACACATGTGGAGCAGATTATATTTTTCCTGGACAGTGCTGGTCTAGAACATTACTATCATTCCAGAAAGTTCCCTCATGCCCCTTTCCAGTCAGCACTCTAACTGCTACGAGGCAAGAACTGTTCTGATATGTGGCTTTTAACCACTATAGATTAGGTTTGTTTTTAAAGTATACAAGCAGTGGCATTAAGTACAACCACTATCTCTATCTAGTTTCAGAAGATTTTTATCACCCTAAAAGGCAACTTTGAACCCATTAGCAGTCACTCCTTCCTTCAGCCCCTGGCAACCACCAATCTGCTTTCTGTCTCAATGGGCTTACCTATTTGGGGCATTTTATATAAATGGAAACATATAACATATAATCTTTCCAGTCTGGCTTCTTTCACTTAGCATAATGTTTTCAGAGTTCATCCTATGTTGTAGCATGGATCAGTAGTATTTCATTTCTTGTTATAACCAAATGTATGTACATGCTTGTTTATACCCTTTGGCTATTTTTCAGCTGTTGTGCATAGTGCTGTTATGAACCTGAGTGTACATACATTTGTTTGAGCTCCTGTTTCCAATTCTTTTGGGGATATACCTAGGAGTGGAATTGCTGGATCATATTGTAATTCTGTGTTTAATTTTGGGGGAATTGCCAGACTGTTTCTCACCGCAGCAGTACCGTTTTCCAATGTACAAAGGTTATAATTTCTCCACATTCTGGCCAACACTTGTTATTCTCTGCTTTTTTATTATAGCCACCCTAGAGGGTGTGAAGTTTACAGTCAGTTTTGCTTGTTCTAGAAAATCCTACACAGCAGGGCTTCTTGTGTGAGGCTTCTTTCATTCAACCTATAAATGAGGATATTTGAAATGTGTGGTTTGAGTGTGTAAAAAGTAGTGTCATGGCCCACGAAGTATATGAAAGGGGAAGATCAGATTCATTAAGGCAAAGGTGACCGCTTGTTCCCTCATCCCTACCCCAAGATCCCTTGCTATGAAGGAGCACATCGAGTGCTTTGATAGGGGACAACAGGACTATGATGTTTGTAGGGAGTCAGTCAGGGAGGTTCTCTCTGAGAAGGTGGCCTTAGGAGACCTGAAGGATGAGAAGGAAGGAGCCAGCCATGCGGAAAGATAGAGGAGGTGGGGCTAGCGGAGAGCATTCTAGGCATAAATGATAAGCATAAGCAAGGGTCCTGGAGTTTAGCGCTAAGCTGGGAAGGGTGTGAAGCCAGTGGAAAGGGATGAGGCATGTTACTACTGATGGGCAGTGGTACAGGGGCCACAGTCTTGTGTCAGCTTTAGGTAGGCATGGGATGGGAGAGGCCACACACCATACCAACCTTCTTGCTGCTTCTCAGCCCCAAAGGGCAGCTCATCAGAGATACTGTGGCTCATTCCAGTGTCTTGCAGCCTCTCAAACTGAAGGGCTGGGGTGGGGAGGGGTGCAGTTAGGCACAGCTGAGTCTGATGTTCCAGGACACAGTCCTCTTATACCCACAGCGACTCTTGCCCAGGCCCTGCAAGCTTGGAAGCCAGAGTCTCACCCACCTGCACCTGCACCCTCTCAGGCCCGTGGGGGATGGAATGGGGCCAGTGCATGGCTCAGCCTGGTGCCCTCCCCTCAATGGAGAACTTGGCACTAAAGCTCCAAGCACAGATCCACACTCTGGTCAGCCTCCTGGAGCTTCGAGAACAAGCTGTCCTGCACACGGAGTCCTGGCCCCGGGATCTGCGTGCACCTGAGCCCCATATGCAAGAGGAAGACTGACCTCAGCCCTGCGTTACATAAGGACATCTTGGGAATTTGGCTCCTTTTGAAATGAAATGGGAAATCTACACCCACACAAACAGGTTTGGGAGATTAGATGGGGGGGGAAACCCCCTCAGGGTCACCTCTGGGTCAGTCTGCACCTGAGTGATGGTTTATTCATTCAGCAAACAGTATTGACATCGACACTTTGCCAAGTGTCATGGAGGGGGGTTGGTACAAGAGCAGATATCCAATTAATGTTTATAGGAAAGAGAGAGGAGGGGGAAGAGATCCAGGAAGGAAGGAAGGGAGGGAGGAAGGGAGGGAGGGAGGGAGGGAAGGAGGAGATGGATTGAAATGCCCTCACAGAGCTCACAGCTGTGCCCATAGTCATGTGACTAATATATACAATCTAGCTCAGCATTGGTCAATAGAAATATAACGTGAACCATATATTTACTTGAAAATGTAGTAGCCATACTAAAGTAGAAAAGAAACAGGTGCAATTAATTTGTGTAGTATGTTTTATTTAACCCAATATATCCTTGCAACATGTCATTAAGTGCAAAAAAAACTGAGCCATGTTCAATATATTTTTTTTTGGTGCCGAGCCTCCAAAGTATACTCACAGCACTCTCAGGCCAGATCATGCCCATTTCGAGGGCTCAAGGGCACTGTGAGGGTGACAGGTGCTCTGGCTGAGGTGCCCACTACCTGCTGAGGCCAACTTAGTTCAGGGCCAAGGCAGACCTCACTGAGGTGGTGCTTTCAGTCACGTGGTCCTTTGCTCCTTTAATGTTCAGCTTGTGTCTGTTGAATGTCTCCTGCACGGGTGTGAGGGCCGGGCAGGGATCTGGCCGCTGGGAACAAGGGAAGAATATTCTAGATCGAGGGGAGGGCAGATCACAAGCTCGAGGAGGGCAGAGTGGGTGTCTGTCCGATTCATGGCTGTGTGTCCAACACCTGGTACAGAGGTGGTGCTGGTGAATACTGGTGGAGAAGGGAAAGGAGGGAGAGAAGTTGGGTGCTTCTAGAGCACTGGAGACGCAGGAAGGAATGGGGAGTGAAGAGGCCGCAGCATCAGAGTCGCCGGGAGGACTTGTTTAACCCCGAGTTGTGGGGCCTCCCCCAGAGCTCCTGATTTAGTGGGTCCAGGATGGAGCCACAGGACTTGCATTTCCAACAAGTTCCCAGTGATGCTGCTGGTGCTGGGACTGCACTCCGAGGACCAGTGGGTGCGCTCATGGACAGTGTGAAGGCAATGGGGAGCCAGAGAGGCTTTTGAGCAGGAGGGAAGCACATGTAGGTTTGTGGTTTAGAAAGCTGTAGGTGGCTACTGGGGACAGGGGATTGCAGTCTCCTCCCCATCTCTCTCCAGCCAGGTCAGGGGGTACACTTAGCTCAGGAGGGTGACTCAAGACCAGCCCCATCCTCACACAGTAGGGAAGCTTGAATGGTGTCCCTAGAACAAGAAAGAGACCCAGATGATACCTGATGTGTCCTCAGCACTGTGGGTGGAAATAGAAACCCTTACTCAGCTATAGGAGTCAGTGAAGAATTTCCCTGGTAAATGGAAATTTGACTGACTGTGGTGGAAAAGGCTTTTTATACCCTCCCTCTCAGATAATCTTATGAGTTTGCAACTCCTCTTTTACAGAAAAGGGAAACTGGGGCTCAGATAGAGGAGATGACGTACCTGAAATCAAATCATTAAGGAATGGTGGGGTCTGAACTCTTAGCCATCACACCTGTGTTTTCATGCCAGGGGCAATGCTTAGGTAGATTGCCTCTCCCTAAGAGGTACATTTTGGTGGCCTCTCTCCAGGGTGAGAGAGTTTGTAGCAAAGGTCAGAGTACCCTTACATCCTGCTGGCTGAGAGCCTGCGCTGGAGTGCTGGTGGCACAGGACACGGGGAGTCTCCAGGCTGTGCATCCTCAGCTCTAACACGTGGGCTCAGGTTTAGCTCCAAGACATGCATTGAAACCATCATGGCGGAGCAAGCATGGAATTCCAAGTGTGGGCTTACTGGAGCCTCTTACTAGAGTGGTTTGAGGCAAGTTAATTAAACTGATTGTGCTTCAGTATCCTCATTTTTAAAAATGAGAGAAATCAAAGAGGCTGCCTCCCTCCTGTGTGGGCCTGTTGTGGGGATTGAACGAGACAGATCCTACATCATGCTAGGCACACAGTAAGTGCTCCATAAATGTGAGCTGGTTAGACATGGATGCCGCTGCTCTTGCTCCCACTTCGGGCTGTGAGTCCTGGGGACAGAGGGTGGAGGACAGTTCATTTTCATCTATTGCTGGGAGCATCCACAAATGATGCCCAGATCCCAGGGCTGAGGACATTCCCAGCAAAGGACTCCCAAGCCCTGCACTGAACTCTGTGCACAGCCGCTGCCCCGGTCCCTCCCAGCCAGGCCCTGCTAGGAACAGTGGGTCCAGAGCTCTGCAACTTACTCCCTCCCGGCTCAGCCAGCTCCTCTCGACTAGAGTGGTTTTTTCCATTCCCTGCAGTAGAAATGCTCCGTTTCCTCTCTGCCTACAAGCGTCCCCGGTTTCTGCTCCTGCTCAGGCAGAAAATGCGTTTCTCCATGTCACAGGTGGTGGTGCAGCAGGAGGAGAGGGTACAAGGAGGGGCCCCAGGGCAGGTGGCTGGTGGCCGGCAGTCTACCCTTTGAGGAGACAGTTATCTTTGTTCTGTTCTGATGCAACAAGGGAGCCGCATCTGTATCAGAAATGACAAAATGAAATACCAGCAAATAAAAGCCCCCAGCCAATAAACAGGAAGCAGGAGCTAGATGAAAATACCATCCTGTTTGCAGCTGTGGCCTCCACCACACAGGTTGCAGAAGGTCACGCTCTTGGCAGGAAATGTGACTGCTTTTGGAAGGAAGAGGTGGGTAAGTTGGGGGGTTGTGGTGAGATGATGGGGAGAAAGGTGAACGACAGCCTGCTCTTGGAGTGGGGGTTGTGCCCCCTTCAGTCCTTGGCAGGTGAAGAAATTGAGCCTGATCTGCTCGTGCCTCTCCTGGCCATGAGCTCGAGGTCCACCTGGGACACTCGTGTATCTCTTCCTCTGCAACCTGGGCCCATTCAGCTTTTAATGTGAGAGTGAAACGATGGTGGTTTTCAACATCTTTGTTAGCCATGAAGTGTTGCACCAGGGATCAGTATACTGTTTCTGTAAAGGCCAGGTAAGAAATACCGTAGGCTGTGGGGGGCATGCAGTCTCTGTTACGAAGGAGAAAGCAGCCATGGGCACTATATGAACAAATGCGCGGGTGTTCCAATTAAACTCCTCTTGTGGACACGGGTACTTGACTTTCAAATCCTTTTCAGGTGTCATGAAACCTTCATCTTTGATTCCCCCAGTCCACCCCCCACCATTAAAAAAATATATAGAAACCATCCTTGGAAGCAGTTTCAAATTGCAAGATTTAGCCATTAGACTATATACTAGTAGTTTGCCAGCCCTTGCACAATACAAACAAAGGGGTTGTTATTGTTGTCCTTTAACTTCCTACCCAACACAGGAATCCCAGCCTCAGCGTTTCCCTCATGGTCTCAGCCAGCATGAGAACTCATTTCCCCCCAAGAAACTCTTATCAGAAACATGGTTCTTACCCTTGGGCTGTCATTCTGTGGAGGGTTTTTGGGTTGTTTTGTTTTAGTGAAAACAAAAAATTGTGATTATAAAAGTAATACATACTTTTAAATGTTTCAAAAATTCTAGCAACTAAAAAATAAAAATCACTGATAACCAAGTTAATATCTTAACATTTTCCAATGAGAAGTGTGTGTGTGTGTGTGTGTGTGTGTGTGTAATGCATATTTCCTTTCCAGGGGACATTGCATTGAAAGTATCATGTTGATCTCTTGTTTTTCCATTCTACATTATCTATCAAGCATTTTCCCACATCGTTTAAAATCCCTCCAAGATACCATCTACAGAATGCTCCACTATTCAGATGTTCCACAATTTACTTAATCAGTCCCCCAATGTTTAGACACTTGGGCTGCTTCTAGTATTTCTTGATTATAAACAATGTATATAAACCATGCTGCTGTGAACATCTTTGCCCATAAATCTTTGTCTCTCTTCTGATCTTTTCTTTAGAGTGTATATGAGCTCAAGATTACTAGGAAAAAAATATGTTTTTGACTTACATGCTAATTTTTGTTTTCCTGAATTTTCCTTTATTGATGATGCAATTCATGAGGTTTCCTAATTGAGAGTGACTTTATTCTCCCACCCCACCACTAGGATCAAGAGCCACAGATTTGCTTTCTGTTTATGATTCCATTTTGAAGTATCTTTTAAAAATCAGCCTGAAGTAGATTGCCTCCTCTTTTGGCCTGAATTCTATTCTGTATCATAGTAATAATGTTGCTGTCTCTGGTTATTAGTTTGTGTGTGTGTGTTTGCATTTGCTGTTTTCCATTTGAGCATTCCTCTATTTTTATTTTATTTATTTATTGTTGACAGTATTACAGATGTCCCCCAACTTCCCCCTCTTCCTTGGCCCCCATCCACCCATCCCCCACACCAATCCAGGCCTTCCCCACACTATTGTCTGTGTCCATGGGTTATGCATACATGCGTATATGTTCTTTGGTTAATCTCTTTCCATCCCTCTACTCCACGCCGCTCTGAGATCTGTGATATGTCCCAAGCATATTTTGTTCATTAGATTCCACATACATGCCAGGTCACATGATATTTATCTTTCTCTAACTGGCTTATTTTGGTTACCCTAACAGTCTCCAGGTCCCTCCATGCTGTCTCAAAGGGTAAGAGGTCCTTCTTTTTTACAATCACATAGTGTTCCATTGTATAAATGTATTGCAGCTTTTTATCTCCTCATCTACAGATGGGCTGTTTCCAGATCCTAGCTATTGTAAATTGTGCTGCTATGAACATAGGGGTCCATATCTTCTCTCTGATTGATAGTTTGGGATTCTTAGGGTATATTCCCAGAAGTGGGATCACTGGATCAAATGGCAGTTCCATGTTTAATTTTTTGAGGAAACGCCATAATTTTTAATCTCTCTTGTTATTTTGTTGGGATATATCTCTCATAAGCAGTGCACAATTGAATTTTTTGTCCTCTTGGCAACCAAATTTGTACGCTTTATAGGGGAGGATAAATAATTTTATGTGTTATTATAGTAGAGGTTTGGTTTTTGGTCATTTTATTTTATGCTTTGCAACTTTGATGTTTCTATATGTTTTTTTTATTTTGTTTCTTTGAATTATATGTTTATTTATATTAGTAATGAAGCCTATGATTATTTGCCTTTATTTTTCATTGATAGGGAAGATGTAAATCCTGATTTAAATTTCTCAGGTGATTACCTTTAAAATGTTCAAATCTTGCCCTGGCCGGTGTGGCTCAATGGTTAGAGTGTCGGCCCAGGCATCAGTGTCTCAGGTCTGATTCTGGTCAAGGGCATGTATCTGGGGTATGGGTTCCCTCAAGCAGGGAGCATGTGGGAGGCAACCAATCAGTGTGTCTCTCTCACATTGATGTTTCTCTCTCTTCCTCCCTCCCTTTCACACTCTCTCTGAAAAGCAATGGAAAGATTAATCTCCAGTGAGGATTAACAAAAAATAAAAAAGTAATAATAAAAATTTCAAATCTTGTTTGATTTGATTAGACAAGCAGAACCCAGAGTGGGATTTGTCCTGTCCCACGTAGCACAGTGCTGAGGGACAGGAGCAGGACACAGCATCTGTGGGAGGGAACTGAAAACTAGGCCGACAGGCAAGGGAGTGGAGGAAGTGGTTACGAAATAGTAGAATGGGACCAGGGAAACCAGACGGAAGGTTCAAAGTGAACAGGTGAGAGCAAGAGGAATCCCCGCCCGCCCCCCCTCTACAGGCAACTTGTTTTCTCTGCCTAAATATCGATAGGAATGGATTTTATTGTTGGTTATATTGGAGTGAGAATCTCTTGTCACTAGTTATGCCTAAAACACTGGTTGTGCCTGGAATCAACTAAACAACTGAGTCACAACACTTATTAGCTAAGTGAGCTTGAGTAAATTATAGAAGTTCTCTGTGGAATGAGTTCATAATAGCAGCTAAGTCATAGGGTTGTTGTGGGCATTACTTGGGATGAGACATGCAGTGTGTTAGCAGAGTACCTCACACTTGGAAAATAATAAATATTAGATATTATGATGATGGCTGTGAAGCCGTTTTAGTGTTTATGTGTATGCAACTCCTACCTGGAGGGCTGGGAATATTTTTATCTGTGACTTGCCTCAAGGTATGAAATAATTGGGCTATTTTTAAAAATGGTGGCGAGAAATAAGGTGAGAGATGAGGTTAGGGGAGCAACAGAAATTAAAGAGGAGGAGTGCAGGGCTTTTGTGGGGAGAGAGGAATTGGGACCTTGGAGAGTTCCCAGGCAGTCAGGCTCTGTGGGCAGAAGGGAGATCAGGTTCCTGGGTCTGTGCAGAAGCTGCAGGGGAGGTTCTAGGAGAATTCTGGAAGCAGAATTCCTAAAGAACAGGGACCTGGCACCATTGAAGTCCGATGTGTTCATGAACGGAATAGGGAAGTTCTAGGTCATATTTCTGGACCAGCAGCACATTGCTTTGAGACCCTGAGATAAAGTACTGTAGGACAAAGGTGGGTTGAGGGGAGGCAAGATACTTTGAGGGGAGGCAGCCTTACAAAGGGAAAGGGGAGAGAGGGAGGGGTGAAGCTCACACAGACATAGTCTTTGCAGCTTTGGTGGAGACTCACCTGTTCTCCACATTCCATGAGTTAAACACAGTTCCTTCCCTTTGAGAAAATGTAGATCCTGAATGTTCTCTCCACATTAAGAAGTGATTCCTCGCTCACCCACGTTTCAGAAAGGCTACACATTTCTCGAGAAGATTCGCTGAAGCTTACATAGGCTTCCCTGGTTTCTTTCTGTTTGTTTGGGCTTTACTTTTTAGAACCACTGTAGGTTCATAGCAAAACTGAGGGAAGGTACAGTAATTTTCTATACATCTCCTGGCCTAACATATGCACAGCCTCCCCCATTATCAACAAGTCCTATTAGACTAGGGCATTTGTTACCATTTATGAACCTACATTGACACATTATGATCATCCAAAGTCCGCAGTGTGCACTAGGGTTTATTCTTGGTGTTGTACATAATATGAGTTTGGACAAATGTATAATGACATGTGCCCATCATTAGGGTATCATACAGAGAGTCTTCAGTGCCCTCAAAGTCCTCTGCACACCATCTCTTCACTGTTTCCCTTCCCCAACTCCTGGCAACCACTGATTCGTTTACTGTTTCCATAGTTTTGTCTTTTCTAGAATGTGATATAGTTGGAATCATATATGATGTAGTCTTTTCTCATTGACTTCTTTCACTTAATAATATGCACTTAAGTTCCTTCCATGTCTTTTCATGGCTTGATAGCTTTTTTTGTTTTAGCACTAATATTTCATTGTCTGAATGTACCATGGTTTATCTATTTACTGAAGGACTGAAGGACTTCTTGGTTACTTCTAAGTTCTGACGATTATGAATAAAGCTGCTGTCAACATCCATGTGCAGGTTTTTGTGTGGACATCGTTTTCAATTCCTTTGAGTAAATACCAAGGTGTGCATTTGCTGGAATATATGATAAAAGTATATCCACTTTTGCAAGAAACCACCAAAAATCTCTGTACCATTTTTCATTCCCACCAGCAATGAATGAGAGTTGACTATATTTATGTGGGTCTACTTATGGGTTCTCTATTCTGTTCCATTGATCTGTCTATTTTTTCACCAATATCACACTGGCTTGATTACTGTAGCCTGATAATAAGTCTTGAAGTCAGGTGGCATCAGTCCTCTGATTTTGTTCTTCTCCTTCAATATTGTGTTGGCTATTCTGGATGTTACCCTTTTCCATAGAAATCTTAGAATAAGCCCTAGCCGGTTTAGCTCAGTGGATAGAGCATTGGCCTGTGGACAGAAAGTCCTGGATGAGATTCTGGTCAAGAGCATGTACCTCGGTTGCAGGCTTGATCTCAGGCCTGGTCAGGCATGTGCAGATGGCAACCATTCGATGTGTCTCTCTTGCATCGATATGTCTCTCTCTATCTCTCCCCCTCCCTTACCACTCACTCTAGAAATCAATGGAAAAATATCCTTGGGTGAAGTTTAACAAAATAAAATTTTTTAAAAAAATATTTAAACCTTAGAATCAATTTGTCAATATTCATTAAATAACTTGCTGAGATTTTAATTGGAGAATGCATTGAATCTATAACTCAAGTGGGAAGAAATGACATCTTAAGTCTTCCTATCCATACATATGAACACGGAATATCTCTCCATTTTTACATTTTTCTTTTATGGCATCCATCAGAGTTTTGTTGTTTTCTCATGTAGACCTTGTACATATTTTATTAGGTTACTCTGGTGTCTTTGGTTTTGTTTTTTTAGAAGAAAAACAAAATCATATTTGTTCTTTCCTTCAACAAATATTTGTTGAGCTAACTAGATGCTGGATACCCCCAATAAAAATATGGACAAGATTTTCCCACAGAGAGCTTGCATTCTAAAGGGTATGCAATCACCTTTCCTGCATATACCTAGCACTAGATAATCAGTTACACATGCACAGAGACATTTGGGTAGCTGATGTGAGTCTGTCAACAACTCCTCTTTAGCACAGCCACATGTCATGGGCATGGAAGTTCTGGAAGGAGAAGATTACAGTACATGCCTATTGTGCCCTTGCTGTCTTGTCCTCATGGTCCTGCGAATATCAGATGTGCTAAGAGAAGAACTGGTCTCTTTGTATAAGTCAAGGGGTGAAGACACTCTCAGCCATGGAAATGTCTTTGGCCAGCCTGGGACCATTGCTCTCTGTAGGACAAAGCATAGATCAGCCCAAGAAAAGTCACTCTGGCCAGTTCTGAGTCTTGTGTGGAGGCCAGGCAGACTCTATTTGCTCCTGCAGTCATCAGATATTGACCAGGAGACTGAATTATGTCACAGTAGCTAAAAAGTTTATGGTTCCTACTCCCCCACCCCTCCAGAGCCTACAGTCTAGTACAGACACAAACAAATCCATACACAACTACAATATAGTGTTGAATGTTCTTGGGGAAGGAACAGAAAGTGCATAAGGATGCCCGGCCCAACCTGGGCATGGTGGGGAGGCTTCACTGAGGAAGTAACATTTAAGCTAAGACCTAGAAGCTAAGTAAGAATTAACCAGGTGAAGTGAAGGCAGAGAAGAACAAGAAAAGAGAATAGCACCCAAGGAGACTCAGAGATACAAGAGAGAAGGTGACACCTGGGTGGTCCTGAAAGGGTCCATGGTGATTAAGAGGGATAATGCCAGGAGAGGTGGACAGAAGTCAGATCATGTAGGGTCCAGAAGAGGGCCAGTGGCCTTCCTTCTCCTCCACTTCCATTAAGTAATAGTTGAGCACCTACTGTATACTACGTACTGTTCTAGGCACTGTGGGTACAGTGCTGAATGGGTCAGATTCTGTACTGATGTCACAGAACTCCTGGCTGCCAGAATAAAGAAATTCTAACAAGATGCTCAAGGCTCAGCTTGGAGCTCCTGCCTTTTCTTTAAAAGTTGAGATATAATTCACAAACCACAAAATTCACCTTTTGAAGTATACAATTTGTGGTCTTTAGTGTATTCACAAAGTTGTATAACCATTACTACTAAGTCCAGAAAATTGTTATCACCCCCAAAGGAAACCTGTACCCATTAGTAGTCTCTCTCATTCCCCTCCCCTTCGCTCTTAGCAACCACTGATCTACTTTCTATCTTTATGGATTTGTCTATTCTGGACATTTCATATCAATGAAATCATACAATCTGTGACCTTTTGTATGGGACTTCTTTCACTTAGCATGTTTTCAAGGTTCATTTATGTTGTAGCATGTATTTCATTCCTTTTTATGGCCCAATAATATTCTGCTGTATGAAAAGAGCACATTCTATATATTCATTATTTATCAATGGACATTTGGGTTGTTTCTACTTTGGGGCTATTATAAATAATGCTGCTATTAACATTTGCGTACAAGTTTTCATGTAGACATATGTCTTCATTCTTCTTGCAAAAGAACAGAATTGCTGGGTCCATATGACCCAATATGGTCACTCGGTATTTACTTTTTGAGGAACCACCAGACTGTTTTCCAAAGCAGCTGCACCATTTTACATTCCCACCAGCAGTGCATGATGGTTCCAATGGCCCCCCCATCTTCGCCAGCACTTGTTAGTATCTGACCCCTCTTCTTCTCAAATGGGCACTGGAGAGAGGTACCCTGGGAAGAGCAAGGCCTGGCTCCCTGGCCTGGGCATGTGACTTAGAGGGAAACTGAGGTCTTCCTTGCCCACCCTCCACATGGGTGAGTCATCACCTGGAACCCTGCGGTGAACTGCTTGGGCTGCACCAGCCACTGCAGAAGCCATTATTAGACTTGACTGAGCCCCCACCCCCAGCCCCAGGCAGCTAGGCTTCCCTGGAAGCAGCTATTTCTGGCGATTTCTGTTTCAGGAAGGAGCAGTGGTGGGTGGAAAATTGGAAATTGCTCAGTGGGGTGATTTTGAAGTGCAGTGCATTAAGGACTCAGGACAACCTTAACTTGAGAGGAGAATAGAGGGGCTGCTTTTTGAGAGTGCTGGCCATTCTGGCATTGTCCCTGACAGCACCCTGGGGAGGGGGAGAGGGGAAGCATGGACCTGAGAGCTGGCTTGACCAAGCTGCAGGTTCTAGACCTCACAGAGTGCTGTGATATCTGAGGAAGGGAAGGAAATGGGGTCAGCGTGGTCAGGATTTTCCACGGAGGAGGTGCTGCCCAGTGGATGGATGTGGCAGCTGGAAGCAGGTCACCGGAGTCCTTAGAATCAGGGGTAGGACAGATGTAGTCTGCCTGGAATGGAGAAGCAGCAGGAAGACAAACAGAGAAGTATTGGAGCTCGGGCTCTGCAGGCAGCCCCAGAGCTGCCATTCATTTGTCATAGGACCTCAGACTAAGTGTTGACCTCAGCACCCCCATCTGCGAAGGCTGACAAGGTGGTTGCAGCAGCCGTTAGCAATTATTGTCTTTATTATCATGTAATGGGCTAGAACAGCCGTCGGTGGTCTGTGGACCACTGTTAGTCCATGAGGTCCGAAAGGCTGGCAACCGCTGGTCTAGAACACTGAACTACAGGCAATGCTCTTGGTGTTTCTTTAAGCTTTTTGCTACTTCTGTGTCTCTCTTCACTCTGACATCTGCATCTCATTCTGCACTTCCCATTGCGGCCCGTCCTTTGCTAAAATTCAGCCTATGCAGGCAGCCAGGTCTACGTTCAAATCCCAGCATTGCCATTCTCAGCCTCTTGCCCTTGGGCAAGTCATTCACATGTTTAAACCGGAGCCTCAGTTTCCCCTCAATTGGAGCCATAATAGCAGGCAGTTAATTAATAATAGCAGGTGATTGACCCTCATAACTGGATTAGGAGGACTCATGGACTTAATGGCTATAAAGCACTTAGCACCATGCCGGGCACACGGTTAGTGGTGGGTGGTAGAAAGAACAACCGAGGGCACAGGGCAGAGGGAGTGAGGACTGGCACCTGGGCAGAAAGAAAATGGCAGGTGCCTGGGCCTGGGAGTGGGACGAAGGACTCCTCCGATCAGCTGCCAGGTTTGGCTGCATTGACAATGCAGGTGCAGGGAGGGGTATTTGCTGCTCATTTATGTACGAAATCCATTTTAGTTCCTTTTCCGTCTTTGAGGCTTCATGTTGGTCACTGGTTACAGCAGTCAATGAGATGGACATGTCCCTGTCCTCATGGAGCCTCCCAAACTAAACAAATAATTATGTAATTCTTATATACTAATAATCACCCTGTTGTTACAAACTCTGAGAGGCACTGCTATGAAGCTGAAATGCAGGGTGCTGTGGAAGAGGCTAACTCGGCAACTCAATTGAGATTGGGTTGATCAGCGAAGGCCTCTCAGAGGAGGTGCCATTTTGGCTGGAGTCTGAAGAATGAGAAGAGTGTGTGTGTGTAAAGACCTTGAGGAGCTCAGATTTTCTTGTTTTGTTGTCGGAAATGAAAAAAGCCATTGTAACTGAATGGGAGAGAGAGTGACTGGGGAGAGAGGTGGGATGATGGGACGAGGTGGGGGCTGAGGAGAGGCAGGGACTTGCAGCCCTTGGAGGCCACAGAGCTGGGAGCCAGGAGCCAGGTGGGCAGGGAAGGGAGGAGGGCTTAGTGAGTGGGCACACATGACTGTGCCAGTCACATGGCCTGGAGGCAGCAGCGCAACCCCAAGGCACCCCAGCAGGTGTAGATTGCCCAAGGTCCACCTCCAGGGTCAGACACCTCTATCTTGCTGTCCCCATTCCCCCAAGGCAGGAGCGGGAACCACACTTGTGGCTGCACTGACCAGCTGGAGGTCAGGCAGTCTACTCTGTGGGGCAGGGTGGGGCAAGTTGCAAAGAAAACACAAGCTTGTCAGCAGTGATTTCTCCCAGCCAAGGCAGCCACCATCAGCTTCCTGCAGAGATGGGCCTGCTCAGCTTCACTCTCTACAGCTGGAGATGGAGGGGAGCAGATGGCCCTGCTTGGCCCAGATTCCAGCCAGATTGCCAGGGAGGTGTGGGCAGAGTGACGGGTTGGTGCCAAGAGCTGGAATACACAGGAGGAGAGCAGAAACCACCTCTTTGCCATTGCCGTGGGGTCTTGCCTGTATGGGGGGGGGAGGGGAAGGGGGAGTGGGAGAGTGGGGGGTGAGAGTGGAGACATCGACTGTGGTCCTTGAATCGGCAGCTGCTCAGAGTCCCCTGGAGAGAGATGGCCTCTGTCTTTTCCAACCACACTGAGAGCTCTTGGGAAATGCAAGATGTCAGTGATTATATTCCCAGCTCCCAGCACAGGATGGGGCCAGGCAGGAGCTCAGTGGATGTGTTTATTTCTAAAAGAAGTGATAGTAATAGCTCTCAGGTGTTGTATTACTTAATCCTCATAGCAACCCCACAGAGGAGGTTTTGTGTGACCCCATTTTACAGATGAGGACACTGAGGCACAGAGAGGAGGAATAACTTGCCTAAAGTCAAAACTAAGCAAATGCATAAGAACAGATGGGTCACTGTGCCAAACTGATGGCCAAGCCTGGGAGCTGGGGCTTTGGAGGCAGGGAGCAGACCTGAGGATGTACAACGAGAAGAAGTGTTAGATGATCCTGTCTGAGGGGCCGAGCATGCCCCCTCTTTGTGGTCCCTGAGCTTCAGTCGACCCCTTAGGCTCTGCCAAGCCAGCTTCCTCCACTGTGTAATGTGCTCAGCAAGCAAGCGATAAGCCTGGAGAGGTAGGGAGACAGCTGGCTGGGTCGGGCTGAGCAGGCTGTGCATTGCACAGCTCCACAGCAAGCGGTCCACATGCCGATTGCATAATTCCCCTGGAGTTATGCAAGGTGGTAGCCCTGTGGGCAGGACCACACCATGCAGGACCCAGAAGACCAGGGTCTGCAAGCCTTTTGTGTAAGGGCAGGAGAGTGAATATCTTAGGCTGTGTGAGCCGTAGGTCTCTGTGACCACTCAGCTCTGCTGTTGTGGGAAGAAAGTGGTTATAGGCAATATGTAAATGAATGCGTGCAGATGTGTTCCAATAAAACTTAATTTATAGAACCAGGCTGCTTGCCAGATTTGATGCATGGGCTATAGTTTGATGATCCCAGTGAAGGCCACAGAGGGATTCTGAACTTCATTCTAAGACCCACATGAAGCCACAAGAGGGTTTTGAGCCGAGAGTGAGAGGAAGCAAATTTACAATTAATATGGCCCTGAGAGACCAGGGCAATGCTTCTTTTATCCTGTTTCTGGATCCCTAAGCCCTTCTATCTACAGGAAGAGGGACCTGGGGACCTGAGGGCCTCTGAAGCTTAAGAAGGAGAGGTCACTGCTGTCCATTCTCCAGCCACCTTCCTCCCCATGCCAGCTCTCAGCACAGGTCTGGCCACTCAGCAGGGCTCCAGCAATGCTGGTTCCCATTCCTGGCCTCGGGGGCAGAGCGGAGCAGCCTGTGCTCATCAGCCTGGCCTTTGAAATCAGGTTTGATTTCCTCCCCTTGGCTGCCTTGGCTGTGAGCGGCACCTTCCTGACCCTCTGCCTCCTCTCCTCCATAGGGGAACAGTGAGACGTGAATCCATGAGAGAGAGAGGTTCTGCAGTGCCCTGGTGCATAGGTAGGGCTTGGGAAGGAGACACTGTTGATAGGATAACCATGTTTCTTGGTAAAGCCCAGAGGCAGCAGAGCCTGA
This sequence comes from Murina feae, assembly GCA_004026665.1. NCBI lineage: Eukaryota > Metazoa > Chordata > Mammalia > Chiroptera > Vespertilionidae > Murina > Murina feae. The sequence continues at coordinate 920 of PVJC01029127.1, read as the reverse complement.
TCATGCCGGGGTGGTGGTGGGGGTTTGCTCCAGGAACTGTGTCCAGAGCCAGGCTCTGAGCCAGAGCTGAAGTGGAACCACTGAGGGGACCTTGGCTCACGAGTAGTAAGGGCTCCTTAGAGATGGAGTGAGTAGTCCCACCTCTTGGGCTAAAAGTAACTGCCTGACGTTGGAGTAATTTACATGTCTTAGGCTCCCACACAGCATGGAGAACACCCCCAATAATTACCGTGTTCACAGGCTACTTTTGGCAGCTGAATCTTAATTTCTGCCTCGAAGAGTGTCTCCTGGACAGGAAGCCTGGTCCACCCCCCAACTCCATGGGATGTGAACCCTTACTTCGTGTGAATAGGACCTTTGTGGACAGGGACATAACAGCCACCTCTACTCTCCAAGGGGCATCGCCAGGTCCAGGGCATCCTCACTGGCCTATGGACAAGGCTGGGCCTTAGTGATCGGTGGCTTTGCCATAGTCTCCTCTCATGGCCCTCAGGCTGGGACCAGCTACCAGGTCATCTACGACTGCAGGAGGGCCTCACGGGCTGCTTGTTACAGACACAAGCCATCTGGGGTCAGTACCAGAGGGTGGCCTGCTTGGCTCAGAGATGGAGAGTCTGTGTCCTTGGGTGAGCTAGGGGGCTGCTGACTAGGTCAGGGTCCTGGCAGCGTTGTTGAGGATTTACCGTGTCAGGCCTTAGAGAAAGAGCAGTGAGTGCTATCGCTGCCCTGCCTCTTGGGGCTTAGTGTCCTATGACAGATAGAACCAAAGCCCATGATTAGTTATGTGATGGTAATTATGATAAGGTTATAAATGAGATGCACAGGAGCAGTGGGTGTATATAATGGGGGAGTGCCCCCATCTGGAGGATTTGAGCTGAGACCTAAAGGATGAGGAATGTGTGCAGGTATGTGTGTGTGCA
>PVJC01029126.1:0-22101 GCA_004026665.1 Murina feae | reverse complement strand
GTGGGGCCCTGCTGCTGAGCAAACACACCCGGGGTGGAGCTGGGCAGTGAACTGGCTTCGGATTCTCTGCACTGTGCAGCAGACGCTCCCGCACGCCCTGTGGAGGCCCCTGGGGGGCGGATGAAGGTAGCGGACCCTGGATGGGTGTTCCTGGACACCCTGCGGAGGCCCCCAGGGCAGAGCCAGGCAGTGGACCCAGGACAGGCGTTCCTGGATGTCCCACAGAGGCCCCCGGGGGGCAAAGCCAGGCAGCAGACCCAGGACAGCTGCTCCTGCACACCCTGCAGAGGCCCCATGCTCCTGCATGCCCCAGGGAGGCCCCCAGGGGGTGGAGCTAGGCAGCAGACCCAGGACAGCTGCTCCTGGATGCCCCGAGGAGGCCCCAGGCCAGACTCCCCCTCCCACTGAGCTGACACACCTGGCACAGCTATGCCGGCTGGCCCTGGAGGCTCCCAGTGCAGAGCCGCCCTGCCAGCCTCCATCTTGGCTGGGTTAATTTGCATACAGCCGCTCTGATTGGCTGGTGGGCATGGTTGTGAGCAGAGGCTCAGACAGCCTAGGCAGGCAGTTGCAACAGAAGCCTTTGGTTTGCTCTAGCTCCATGGCTGTTAGCCTCCATCTTGGCTGGGTTAATTTGCATACAGCCGCTCTGATCGGCTGGTAGTAACGGTCAATTTGCATGTTTCTCTTTTATTATATTAGATAATACAGAAGATCTATCAGGGAAGTTAGGAAGGAATTTTGTTCAGGGATACATGTTGAGTAAATGACAAAAGGAAGATTTAAATTCAGGTCTCCTGACCTCTGGCCCCATGCCCATCCTCCCCACTGCAGAGGGTAGGGTCTATCCCAGACCACCTGGGAGGTGGAGATAACTAGAGTGTGTCACAGATGCTCCCTTACTTTTACATTCATTTCTCCAAGTTCTGTATGATTGCCAGTGGCCATGGGTCAGGTGGGACTTGCAGCTGAGGGCCTCTGATGACTCAGCCTTGGGGGCAAGCCACGCAGACAGCCTTGCTTGAGGGGCACTCCTGGACTGTGAGGGAGACTTGGGCAAGGCTCTGCCCTGCTCTTTTCTCACATGCCCCCAGAGAACAGGATTTTTATTGAACACTCAGTGACAGGTGCAGAATATGAGTAAAAGGGACCTTGCTTGGTTTAATATCTCACAAGATGGACAGCACATATTATACGGCTAGTAACTCACCACTGATTTACTGCCTTGTAAGACTGACATTTTCTGAAAGAGGGGAAGGAGGCAAGATCAGAAATTGCTCCTTTATTGCAGATATTTGCAGCTGGCACTTTCTGCTTTTCTTTCTCTGTGGGTGCATAAGAATAGCCTGCATAATTATGTTTTTGTCTTAATTACCTTTCTATTACTTAATTAAAAGACCTGATGCCGATGCCAAAAACCCCCACACAAAACCCAAAACAAAACAAAACAAAGAAAACAGCTGGCAGATTTGTTAAAATTTAAACAGTGGGAAGAGCTATGCTATACTTGAAGTAGTCAAGGCCTCCTTACCCTTGAAATCTCTCGAATGAATGAAGTCATAAATCTGGGGTAACTTATTTCCTGCTTTCTCCAAATTTTAATATGTTAGACAATACCTGGCTCACAGAACTGAAGCTGGCTTTGGGTTCTCTCTGCATCACATTTCTATCATGCACAACAAAACACCCCCACACTTAGTTCCTGAAAACACCAACCGTTTATTCTTTTCACAGGTCTATGAATGGAGTGGGTGATTCTGTGGATCTGGGTGGGGCTTGTTCATGCATCTCTTCGGGTTCACTTATTGGGTTGGTTGGGGGCTGGCGGATCCAGGACCTATAGGGTGAGATCAGTTCTGTTCTGTCCCATATGATCTCTCATCCTCCTGCAGGCTCCCTAGGCTTATTCTAATTGGGTTATGGGTTCTAAGGGAGGAAGCAAAAATGTGCTGCTTCTTTTTCAAGCCTCTGCTTTTGTCAAGTTTTCTAGCATCCTATTGGCCAAGGAAAGTCACATGGTTGAGCAAGTATCAGGCAAATAAAGCCTTTGATGCTAGAGAAATAATGAGCCCCAGAGCATGGATACAGGAAAGGCATTCTGGGGCTATCATTTTTTAAAAAATGTATTTCTTTATTGATTTCAGAGAGGAAGGAAGAGGGAGAGAGAGATAGAAACATCAATGATGACAGAGAATCATTGATCTGCTGCCTCCTGCACGCCCCCTATTGTGGATCAAGCCCACAACCCAGGTATATGCCCTTGGCTGGAATCGAACCCAGGACCCTTCAGTCCACAGGCTGATGCTCTATCCACTAAGCCAAACTGGCTAGGGCTGGGCTATCATTTTTGATTGATCTACACTCTCCAAAACACAATGATACTCTGTAACTTTAGAGTGGCAGCTTTCCCCCCAAAATGGAGGCACGGTTCTCTTTTCTCCTATCCTAGTGCTTGCTTAGGATGGTGTGTTGGACTCAGAACATACTAAATGGCCTTGAAATGAATGCTTGAAAGTGAGGGTGTCACTAGCAAGTACCCTAGTCCCTTAATTACATCTCTTTTGGTTGCATATAAGAAGCATCAGCTCAAATTGTCTTTAAGAAAAGGGAAACTAATTTATTTTACTGGAACTAACTTTCACTCTAGGGCAAGAAATACAAATGGGTATCTTGAGGGATCAGAATCAAGAACTGGAAGCTATCATGAACTGAGCCAGAGGCCACCCTTATGCCAATCAGCTGTGGTAAGGTGATGGCCCCAGTGTCACATGGTATAAAATTTGGTTGCCCAGGAAAAAGGGGATGGGGCAGTGTCTACTGCATGTGGCTATTAGTATAGCAAAGAGGTTTCTTGAAGAATTCAGAATAAATATCCTTTAGTTTCAGAGCCTGGGAGATAGCCCCAAGATTCTTGTCACCTAGTCTAGCTATTGCCATGAAGGGCTTTTACAGATGGAATTAAAGTCCTAAATCAGTTAACCTTAAGATATGGAGATTATATGGGTGGGCCTGACCTAGGCAGTGTTTTCTTTAGCTGGTAGCAGAAAAGAAATTCAGAGATTCAAAACATGAGGAGATTTGACATGCTTCCCTGGCTTTGAAGATGGAGGGGTCCATGTGCCAAGCAATGCCTGTGGCCTGTGTAAGCTGAGAGCATCCCTGGTGACAGCCAGCAAGGAAATGGAGACCTTAGTTCTACAACTACAAGAGCGTATTCCTTCCCACAGCCTCCAGATGACAGCCCAGCTGGCCAACACCTTCATTTTGGTCGTAAGACACTCTAAGCAGAAAATCCAGCTGAGCCATGCTGGATTCCTAACCTACACAAACTATGAGATAGGAAACAGGTGTTGTTTTAAGCAGCTAAATTATAATAATTTGTTAAGAAGCAATAGAAAACTGATATACTGGGTGATTACCATTTCCATTTTATCTCTTTACAAATGTTAGTACCATTTGAAAAGTGGCATAAATAGAATTATCACTTATATTTCAGCCTATACTTATTGGCAATGAAGGACTTCATGATCTGATGGAGCAAAAATGTTGTAGGGAAAAGAAACATAATTCGATGAAGGGTAAGATGTGGAAAAGAGAGAGAGGTTAGATTTTGACCTGAGGGGAGGTAGGCTGGCTTTTGTGGATTGCAATCTTGCATGCTAGGCCTTCAAGAAGATGGAACTGGAGAGCATTATGCTAAGTGAAATAAGCCAGTCAATGAAAGAAAAATACCACATGTTCTCACTTATTTATGGACTAGAGGCCCAGTGCACAAAATTTGTGCACTCAGGGGGGGTCCCTCAGCCTGGCCTGTGCCCTCCTGTTGTACGGGTCACCTTGGGGATGTCCACCTGCTGAAGTGCCTAGCCAGCCTGGCCGTTTCAGGCTGCCTACAGTCCCTTCAGGATTCGGGTCCCTACTGGGGTGCCTGGCTGGAAGCAGCTATCTGGGATTTATTTAACTTCTATAATTGAAACTTTGCAACCCAAGGTCCCAGCCCGGCAGGTATCTGGGGTTTGTTTATCTTCTATAATTGAAACTTTGTAGCCTTGAGTAGAGCTCAGGGCCTGCAGGGCCCTGGTTTCCTTCATTGCCCGGGGCAACTCCAGATCTGTGGCCGCCGCCATCTTAGTTGAGTTAATTTGCATATTTTGTTCTGATTGGCTGGTAGGCGTGGCTGGTGGGCATGGCTTGTGAGCATAATAGAGTGAGGGTTAATTTGCATATTACTCTTTTATTATTTTAGATAATAAAGACCATTATAAACTGATGAACATAAATAGATACAGAGGCAGAACAGCATTGAACAGACTGTCAAACTACAGCTGAAAGGCTCAGGAGGGTTGGGGGGGAGTTAAGAGGTCAACTGAAGGACTTGTATGCATGCACATAAGCATAATCAATGGGCACAAGACACTGGGGAGAAAGGGGAGGCCGGGGGAAGGTCAAGGAGAAAAAAAAAGGATATATATGCAATAATCTTTGTAATACTTTAAGCAATAAAACAAAATTAAAAAAAAAAGAATGTGTCCTGAGATAGTAAGCAATGCTACTTACAAACTGGAAAACTGCACCTGGACTAAGAAAAAAAAAAAAAAAAGATAGCGTACAAATACCAATGCACTGAAAACTTGAAGGGTGTGTGTTTGTGTGTGTGTGTGTGTGTGTGTGTGTGTTAGTTAGATGATAGAGAGAGACAACAAAACAGAGAGACAGAAATAGAGAAGAAAGAAAGAGAGAAGGAAGGTATTAGTAAAAAGGCATTGAAGATAAATAACAAATTATTCAATTAACCTTTCTTTCTGCATATTCCATCTCTCTTTCAATTATATTAACACTAGAGGCCCGGTGCATAAAATTTGTGCACTCAGGGGTAGGGGGGATCCCTCAGCCCAGCATGTGCCCTCTCACAGTCTGGGAGCCCTTGGGGGATGTCTCACTAACGGCTTAGGCCAGCTCTCCTGCCTCCCTGGGAGCTGGTCTAAGCTGTCAGTTGGACAGCTTTAGCACTATGGAGGAGGCAAGAGAGCTCCCACCACCGCCGCTGCGCTCACCAGCCATGAGCCTGGCTCAGGGCTTCTGGCTGAGCAGCTGACCACTAAGCATCTGCCCCTTGGTGGTCAGTGTGCATCATAGCAACTGATTGTTCTGCTGCTTGGTCAATTTGCATATCTGCCTTTTATTATATAGGATCATCAGCACTCAGACTTCCTCTGATCTCAAAAAAAATACCCTCTCTTGAACTAGCATGCCCCTCCAGTTACTGCCTTGTTTTTCTGTGTTCATTCTCTCAAGTTGTCCACATGAGATATTCTCAAATCTTCACCTCCCATTCATCTTTCCACACATGGCTAGCTTTTCCTCTCCAATCACTCCAATAAAACTGTTCTCAGATCATCAATACTCTTCATTTTGCTATGTCCAATGGACTCTGCTCTGAATTCTTCCTAATGGATCTTTCATAATGATTGAACTTACTTGGCCATACTTATATTGGAACATTCTCTTCTTTCCATTCCTATGACAACACCCTCTTCTTGTTTTCCTCCTACTTTTCAGGCCATTCTATCTCAAAATAAATTGCAGGCTTCTCTTCCCAGAGCTGATTTCTAAATGCCAGCATTCCTCACAACATCACCTTGGATCCCCTCCTTGTTTACACAGCTAAACTCTTTCCTTGGGTGATGTCATTTTCTCCAATTGCTATAAATACCATGGCTTTATAGAGGAGATTACTTGAGAACTTCTTGTCAAAGTAAAGCTCTGGGATCAGAATAAGGAGACCGTGTTTAAATGTCAACTTCCTATGAAAATGTAACTGACTTGGAATGTGTTATAGCTTCTGTTTTCTCACCTGTAAAATGGAGACTTGCCTTGTCTGTCTTACATGATTGTTGTAGGAACAAAAGATGAATGTATGTGAAAGGAGGCTGCCATTATTATTATTGTTATAGTTACAGTCAGAACATTGAAATAATTGTTTGGGCTTTCCAAAGGTAAGAGTGGGTAAGAAGTGTGGTGCCAGAAGAAAGGATGGAGAAAGGAAAAGAGAGAAAAATATGATATCTATATCTATTTCTATATAAATACTTCATAGATATAGATATATACAGAGAATATACAGAGAATGACAATGAAAACCAGGGAACTGACAGAAGCTATGAAGATTGGGATTTTAACACCACTCCATAAATCTCTCAATTCTTCAGTAAAGTTACCAACTCAAGAAATGCTGAGAGTGACTACACTTCTTATGGAAACAGTGAAGAGTTAGAATTGAGTGATGCAATGCATCTTTATAGATGTAAGAGGGCAAGAGAAATTTAACCTTCATCATACTTCTCTAAATTCCTAGAGGATATCTGGAGTTACACAGACTTAGAAAATATTTCTACTCCTTGAATAAGGGTGCCTTGAGTGTCTATTACCCACAGATGCTCAGAGTGGTGTTATAGAGAATACAAATGTAGATGACGATGACTATAGTGATGATGATGATTGTGCTCATAAGGAGCCATCTCTTTTCTCATTTGAGCCCCACAGCCAGCCATGATGGTAAACAGGATTCTATTTTGACCTTTTTTTTTTTTTCCAAAAGAGTGAACAGAGCTCTGGAGGTTAGCCCAAAAGATGACAAGTGACCAAGCTAGCACTTGATCCTATCTCTAAATCTGTGCCTTCTCTCTTATCCATTAAACCAGTGTTTCCTTACTATGGTGCTATTTCTTCTGGTGGTGGGCTACGTATTTTAGTAAGTATATAAGGAAAAAAACACATGTATTTATTTTAGAACATTCTAGAGAAAACAAATAATACCAGCTTGGCAGAGTCATTGTTTCAGTGATATTATTTCTGACCAAATTAGGTAAAAATTAAATTAAAAAAATAATAATACATATAGGGAATGTGAAATATAAGACATTAACAGTTATAAACAACTAGGGGCCTGGTGCACAAAAATTTGTGCACTCGGGAGGTCCATCAGCCCGACATGTGCCCTCTCGCAGTCTGGGACCCCTCTGGGGATGTCCACTTGCTGGTGTGCCTGGTCAGCCTGGGTGAGGAGCTGATGGCTGTTTGCAGGCTAGCCAAGCACTCCAGTGTGGATCCTCACCCCATTGGGGTGTGGCCAGCCTGAGTGTCGGGCTGAGGGCCGTTTTCAGGCTACCCACAGTCCCTTCAGGTTTTGGGTCTCTACTGGGGTACCTGGCCAGCCTGGGTGAGAGGCTGATGGCTGTCTACAGACTGGCCAAGCCCCCCAGTGGTGTCCCTCACCCCATTGGGGGATGGCCAACCTGGGTGCGGTCTGAGGGGCACTTTCAGGCTTTCAGGCTGCCCACAGTCCCTTCAGGTTTTGGGTCCCTACTGGGGTATCTGGTCAGCCTGGGTGAGGGGCTGATGGCTGTTTGCAAGGCTGGCCAATCCCCCCAGTGGCATCCCTCACCCTATTTGGGCGTGGCAAGCCTGGGTGATGGGCTGAGGGGTGTTTTCAGACTTTCAGGCTGCCCACAGCTCCCATTGACCCAATGTCCCAGCAAGGCTGGCTGGAAGCAGGTTTCTGGGGTTTATTTATCTTCTATAATTGATACACTGTTCCTTTAAGCTGGGGCCTAGGCAGTTAACGAAACCTCCTCTCTGCTTCAGCTCTGGCTTCTATAATGAAACAATGTTTCCCTTAGAAGTCAGGCCCAGCCTGCTGTTTGCTTCAACTTCTGATACTTCTAGGATTGAAACAATGTTCCAAATATGTTGTTCCCTGGAGTGGAGAGAAGCCCAGGTGGCCCACAAACAGTTTCACTCCTGCTGCAATGGAAACTGCCTGTTTACTCAGCTCCCTGAGTGCCGGCCTCCATGTTGGCTGGGTTAATTTGCATACAGTCGCTCTGATTGGCTGGTGGGCGTGGCTTAGACGTCCTGAAGGGATGGTCAATTTGCATATTACGCTTTTATTATATAGGATGTGTTACACATGCTGTAGATGTTTACAAATAGTAAAGTGGTGAGGATAAGTATGATAATATCACTTACCAGGTATGACATCATAACTATGATGCCTGATGCACTCTTTGAGCAGCATCATGGAGTTGGAACTAGGATATTTGGTGTTAGTTCCACTTTTGCCTCTCCCTGGCAGTGTGTGTGACTTTGGGCTAATCACTCTGGGCATGGTTTCCTTATCATGAGCCATAGAACTGAAACTATACTAATGTCTGGGGCAAAAGTTGGTGTTTGAATATAGTTTTCTTTCAGAGGAGAGGTAAAACTATAGCAAAGTGGATTCTAGGATCAGACTGCCAAGGTTGGAAATCTGGCTTTTCCATGTATCAGCTGTGTTGCTTTGTGAAAGTTACCTAACCTCTTTGTTCCTCAGTCTTTTCATTCACAAAATAGAGATAATAATACCATTCTGTTAGGTTTGTTTTAAGGATTAGATGAGTTAGGGGAAGAGTGTCCAGCATAATACATATTTTTGATATGTTCACTATTATTATTACTTTGGGGCTTCAGAGGAGGGACCCATTACACTCATTAGAAAGAACTCAAAGAAGCTTCATGGAAGAGTGGCATCTAAGATGGACTAAATATGTTATTAGTTTACCTCAGAGAAGAGAGGTGTGGCAGAAAGGTAAGGAGAAGTAGGCAGAAAGGTAAGGAGGAAGAAGCCTTCAGTAGCCAAGTCTGTCCAATTCCTTACAGACTAAGGAGAAACCATCACTGAACCAGGATTCCTGGGTCTTTTTTAGTTTTGGTCCAGCTCTCACTTTGGGGCATCTAGCATGTCTGAGAGCCACCAGGCAGGTCTGGCTGCTTTGTTGGAAGGTCACACACCTATGAGATAGTGCAATGAAGTAATGTCTAGCTGCCTCTCCATGACTCCATCTCAGCCAAGGAAGCAGATCTGGGAAAGGCCATACTAAGACCCTCAGAAGAAACCTGCCAGTATAACCTACTGAGGTCTGGACTCCCGTTTTGAACTCTCTCTGTTCTCGTATTGAGACCAACTCACTCTGCTCTGTTTCATGCTGGTGTCTGTTAAACAGATCGTGTGCTACTCTGTTAAACAAAACCAAACATATTTACTCTCTCCACATGCTATTAAACACAGCTGCATTAAAATAATGTGTAGGTTGAGACAAATATGTACCACAAGATAATTGGGAGCCAAGTCACTGTGACAGGCTGAATAACTAAATTAACGCTATTAAAACCTGTTTTCATGGGGTCAATGGCTTTTCAGTGGAAGAAATCAGATGTAAAAGAAAACATTCTGTTTTTAACACCTTGAAACACTTACTAAAAAATAAGCCAGTAATTTGAAGAAGCAAACAATTTGACTTAGTTCAAGGAACAGGTGAAATGAGGTCATAGGTATTTTCTATCTTTAAGTTATTTTTAGCTTATGAAAAGACACTTTATTTTTTTTTTCTTTTATCCTAGCAAAACATTTCATGATTTATACAGCTTGTTTTAACAAAAAATCACTAGAAATTCAGAAATTTTCAGTTAAAACAATAATGTGATTTCAAGGTCAAACTATCAAATTGCGAAGACTTAACAAAATGATAAAATTTTAGAATTGGTGATGGGGTGAAGAAACAGGCTCAAACACAGAGTGTCTATTCCTGGATGGCTACTGCACAGCCAAAGACTGAGTCAATGTATAATGTACGGCTCTCCTGTCTCAGCTATTTACTTCTAGAGAAGTACAATTCCCTGGTACCTATGACAATAAGATCACAATAAATTATGCTACAAGGATGTAAGCTCCTTGAGAGCAGGATTCATTTTGAAAGTGTTTTGCCCCCTTTAACCTAGTACCTTGTACAATTGCTAGCATAGAATGAGTAGTCAATAGATATTCACATATATATTAATGCATATGAATCCTAAAGTTTTTATACCAGAAGACATCTAAATGCTTAGCAGCAGAAATGGAGTAAATAAATCATGATCTAGCAATACAAAAGACTATAATGCAGCCATTAAAAATAATATCGTAAGAGAAAATGAATATAATCAAAAAGTGTTTTTGATAACTTAATATCTGAAAAATAGTTGCTTTGAAACAATATGTACACTATAATCTTAACTTTTCTATAAAGAGTATGTACATGAAGATTTAAAAACTGGAAAATATATACTAGAATTTTAACATACTAGTTATGTTCGGTTGTTGCTGATTGATATTTTTCTCTTTATTTCTAAAATAAGAACCAAAATTGATTAAATGAACGTAATAGTTTGTTAGTAGTAATTGTGCTGAAATAATGAGTAAACTGCCTATGAGTGAGAAGAAATTTTCTGAATGCTTCTAGAGGGAAGATCCAAGACCAACAGGAGAAGGGTTCTGAGAAACCAACTTTTGGTTTGTCATAAACAATCAGAAAAATAGGATGTGCCATAACTTGAAGTAGTAAATCCCTTGTCCTTCTAGAAATTCAAGCAGACTTTAAATGCTCATCCAAGAAAGGTTAATTTTTGGACTAAACTTGAAGTTCTATGAACCTAAGGCTCAAAGATTCCATGAACTGACCGCCATTTGACAAGACACAGAATTCTTTCTTTATGGACAAAGGATAAGTTCCTATTTATCCATCTGTCTCCTTCCCCTTACTGATGTTTCTTTTGTTTGCCAGTTCTCTGTGAGCTGTCATCTTTTATTTGTTATACTACCTGTGTGATCAGTTTCATTCTTTTCTCTCTTAATGAGTTCTGGGTCCTCAAGGATACTCTATTAGAGTGAGAGGTAACATTTACAATTATCATAAAACTTTTAAAGTGGATTGATTTTCAACCAGCAGAGTGCTTCTCCATATTAATGTCATAAGATAGAAAAAGGGAGAGGGTAGGAGGAAGGCAAAGAGTTTTGGAATAGAGAGGAGAGAGGATCTATATCCAGTGGGTATTTTGATAACGGTTGTTCCCAAACTATTAAAGTACCAACAGAAATGTCACTGGATTTCTTGAGTTACTTACTGTACCTTGGCCACTATTATTTTTAAAAAATATTTATTATTTAAAGTACTAGAGGCCTGGTGCATGAAATTCATGCATAGAGCAGGAGTGGGGGGTGGGGGGGTGTCCCTCAGCCCAATCTGCACCCTTTCCAATCTGGGACCCCTTGAGCGATGTCCAACTGCCCTAAATGTTTAGGGCAGTTGGACATCCCTTTCACAATCTAGGACTGCTGGCTCCCGACCTCTCGCCTGCCAATTACCCCTAACCACTCCCCTGCCAGCCTGATCAATGCCTAACTGCTCCTGTGCCAGCCTGATTGCCCCTAACTGCCCTCCCCCTGCCAGGATGGTCCCCCCAACTGCCATCCCCTGCAGGCCTGGGTCCCTCCCAAATGCCCTCCCTTGCTGGCCATCTTGTGGCAGCCATCTTTGACCACATGGGGGAAGCCATCTTGTGATGGTCAATTTGCATATTATACTTTTATTAGATAGGATTACATATGTCTCTTTTCCCCCCCATATGACCTATCCCCAGCCCCTCCCACACCCTCAGAATGTGCACTCACCCCCCTAAGTATTTGCGTCCATTGGTTATGCTTATATGCATGCATGTAAGTCCTGTGGTTAATCTCTTACTCCCCACCACCACCCTCCCCTGCCTTCCCTCTGAGGTTTGAAGATCTGTTCCACACTTCTCTGTTTCTGGATCTATTTTTCTTAATCAGTTTATGTTTTTCATTATATTCCACAAATTCGTAAAATCATGTGATATTTATCTTTCTCCAACTGGCTTATTTTGCTTAGCATAATGCTCTCCATATCTATCCATGCTGTTATGAATGGTAAGAGTTCTTTCTTTTTTACAGCATTGTAGTATTCCATTGTGTAGATGTACCACATTTTTTAATCCACGCATCTGCCAATGGGCACTTAGGCTGTTTCTAAATCTTAGCTAATGTAATTGTGCTGCTATGAAGATAGGGGTGCATATATCCTTTCTGATTGGTGTTTCTGTTTTCTTGGGATACATTCCTAGAAGTGGGATCACTGGGTCAAATGGGACTTCCATTTTTAATTTTTTGAGGTAACCCTATACTGTTTTCCACAGTGGCTGCACCAGTCTGCATTCCCACCAGCAGGGCATGAAGATTCCTTTTTCTCCACATCCTCACCAGCACTTGTCCTTTGTTGATTTGTTGATGATAGCCATTTTGACAGGTGTGAGATGGTACCTCATTGTAATTTTGATTTGCATCTCTCAGATGATTAGTGACTTTGAACATGTTTTCATATGTTGCCTGGCCTTCTGTATATCCTCTTTCAAAAAGTGTCTATTTAAGTACTTATTGACTGGATTGTTTATCTTTCTTTTGTTAAAATGTATGAGTTTCCTAAAAATTCTGGAGATTAGGCCCTTATCAGATATAACACTGGCGAAAATGTTCTCCTATGCAGTGGGCTTTCTTGTTGTTTTGTTGATTGTTTCCTTTGCTGTGCAGAAGCTTTTTATTTTAATACTAGGGGCCTGGTGCACAAAATTCATGCACTCGGGGGGAGGGGGGACTCCTCAGCTCAGCCTGCCCCCTCTCACATATTGGGAGCCCTCAGCGGGCGTCCTACTGACGGCTTAGGCTCATTCCCTGATCCCCTTGGGGAGAGGGCCTAAGCCGCAGCCTGGCCTCCCTTTGTGGGAGGCAACCAGGCCAATCAGGGGAAGCCACCAGCCCCATCACCCCACTGCTGCAGCCACTGCCAGTCACCACAGCCACCAAAGTGTTTTCATCAACACGGACTCCAGTCCCTTCACCATGAAAAAACGACAACTTTCTTTAGGCATTTTCAAGATGTCTCTTTCATAGGATATGACATTTCTTTATTTCTTTTTTTTTATTATCCTCACCTGAGGATATGTTTCCATTGATTTTAGAGAATGTGCAAGAGAAGGGAAAAACAGAGAGAAACATCAAGTGAGAGGAACACTTTGACTGGTTGCCTCCTGCATATGCCCTGACCTGGGTCCCAGCCAGGGAGAAGCCTGCAACCTAGGTACATGCCCTTGGTCAGAATTGAACCTAGACCCTGCAGTCAGCAAGCTGAGGCATTATGCACTGAGCCAAACCAGCTAGGGCAGGATACGACATTTCTTAGCCCTCCAGCAGAGGACCTTTATTTTTTTTCTCCAGGAGTGTGATGGAAAAACCCTAGATCGCCTTTAGGGATTCTTATTACCCAAGTTACTAAGAATATTACCAGTGGCCTACAGGAAGCTTGGCCAATGAGCGTTAAGAAAAGGTGTTTCCTCTGTAGTTCACTCCAATCACTGGCTCCACCCCTACCCAGGCCTGTAACCTCTGCCTGAGGCTGCAGGCCTGGGCAGAAGACCCCCAAACCCCTCTGATCACCGGCTTCAAAGAGCCAAGGCCTCTGTGATCACCAGCTCTGATTCTGCCCCCTGCCATCGCCAGCTCTGCCCTTGCCCCACTGGCAGCCTCTGGCCAAGGCTGCAGGCCTGGGCAGGGGACTCCCAGACCCCTGCTTTGCCGGCTCCACCGGTGCCCAGACCCCTGTGATTGCACGCTCCATCCCTGCCCCTCCTATCGCTGGCTCTGTGGAACCCAGGCCCCTGCGATCTCCATCCTTGCCCCTACCCAGGCCTGAAGTCTCTGGCACAGGCCTTATGCCTCGGTAAGGCACCCTCATACCCCTCTGATCACCAGCTCTGCCCCTGCCCCCTCTAATCACCGGCTTCGCCTTTGCCCATGCCTGAGGCCTCTGGTGAAGGCCTCTGGCCTGGGCAGGGGATCCCCAGCCTCCTCTGATAGCCTGGTCTGCCCCTTGGGCCCCCTGCCTCCCCAGCCACCTTCCTGGCTAACAGGCCTGACCACTTCAGTGGCAGGGCTGAGCCGGACTGGGTGCCGCCATCTTGTGGCCTTGGGGGAGCCATTTTGTGGCTATGGGGGTGGCCATCTTTGTCACGGAGTGATGCCTAATTTGCATATTACCTTTTTATTAGATAGGATGTGGCTATGGGAACCTCCATCTTGTGTCCATGGGGGTGGCAATCTTGTGGCTACGGGCGCCGCCATCTTGTGGCCATGGGGGCGGCCATATTTGTCACGGAGTGATGCCTAATTTGCATATTACTCTTTTATTAGATAGGACTAGAGGTCCAGTGCACAAAATTCATGTACTTGGGTGTCAGCGGGGAGGTCCCCTCAGCCTGGCCTGCACCCTCTTGCTGTCCAGGAGCCCTTGGGGGATGTCCAACTGACAGCATAGGCCTGCTCCCTGGCTCAGAGCTTCTGGCTGAGGGCACTCCCTCTGTGGGAGTGCACTGACCATCAGGGGGCAACTCCTGCATTGAGTGTCTGCCCCTTGGTGGTCAGTGTGTATCATAGTGACTGATCATTCCACCATTTAGTCAATTTGCATATTAGCCTTTTATTATATAGCACTAGAGGCCCAGTGCACGAATTCATACATGGGTGGGGTCCCTTGGCCTGGCCGGTGATTGGCTCATGGGGGCTGCAGGAGGTTGGCTGGTAGATGGAGGGGCCATGGGAGGTTGGCCAATTGGCCCAATTCAGGCTATCAGGGCCGGTTGGCCAGGGGTAGGGGCTGCAGGAAGTTCAGCTGGCTGGCCAGGGGCAAGGGCCATGGGAGGTTGGCTATGGGAGTTTACTGACCACAAGGGGGCAGCTCTCGCAGTGAGCTTCTGTTCCCTGGTGGTCAGTGTGCATCATAGCAACCAGTTTACTGGTCATTCAGTTGTTCAGTTGCTTAGGCTTCTATATATATAGATAGTCCCATTGGTTTATTTCCTCCTTAGTTTCCATTATCCTAAGAGCTGTATTGGTAAAGATACGTCTATGAGATATGTCTGATATTTTGCTACCTGTGGATTCTTCTAAGATTTTTATGGTTTCCTGTCTTACACTTAAGTCCTTTATTCATTTTCAGTTTATTTTTGTGTATGCTGTAAGTTGGTGGTCTAGTTTCATTTTTTTGCATGTATCTGTCCAATTTTCCCAACATCAAATATTGAAGAGACTGTCTTGACTCCATTGCATGCTATTGCCTCATTTGTCAAATATTAATTGAGCCTAATGGCTTGGGTTGAACTCTGGGTTTTCTGTTCTGTTCTATTGGTCTATATGTCTGTTCTTGTGCCAGTACCAGGCAGTTTTGAGGGCAGTGGCTTTGTAATATAGGTTGATATCTGGTATTGTGATCCCTCCAACATTGTTCTTCTTTCTCAGGATTGGTGTGGCTATTCGGGGTCTTTTTTATTCCATATGAATTTCTGGGGAGCTTGTTCTAGGTCTGTAAAATATGCTTTTGGTATTTTAATGAGGATTGCATTGAATCTATAGATTGCTTTGGGTAGTATGGACATTTTAATGATGTTGATTCTACAAATCCATGAACACTATATATCTTCCATTTGTTTATGTATTATTCTCTCCCTTTTTTCAATGTTTTATAGTTTTCTGAGTACAGGTCTTTTACTTCCTTAGTTAAGTTTATTCCGAAGCATCTTAATTTTTTAAAAATATATTTTTATTGATTTCAGAGAGGAAGGGGGAGGGAGAGAGAGACAGAAGAAACATCAATCACGAGAAAGAATCATTGATCAGCTGCCTCCTGCATGCCACCTACTGGGGATTGAGCCTGCAACCTGGGCATGTGCTCCTGAGTGGAATCGAGCCTGGGACCTTTCAGTCCGCAGGCCAAATTGGCTAGGGCTATTGTAATTTTTTGTTGCAAATGCAATTTTTTTTTTTTTTTAGTTTCTCTTTCTGTGAGTTCATTGTTGATGTATAAAAAAAGCCATAGATTTCTGGGTGTTAATTTTGTATCCTGTTACATTGCCGAATTCATTTATTGAGTCTCATAGTTTTCTGATGGAGCCTTTAAGGTTTCTATGTACAATCCCTGACCACTATTTATTTATAGCTTTAAAATTTTCTTTGATATGAAGTTACGGAATAATTTTGATTCTGAGTTTAGAGCTAGTTTTAAATAGTTCAAAGGAGCACTGACTAGATTTACCATATGAACAAACTGCACAAAGCCAGTTACATGGTGTTCTAGTTAGTGCACGTCAATCATGGCTTCTAAGTTGTTGACTTTCAAGGGCAGTTCAGGGAGTAAGAATCTATTCTCTAAAAGAGAACTTATTTTTGGTCTGCAGTAATTTGACAACAGACAATATTTGACTCAACTCTCTTCTGGGTTTTGTCTAAGGTAGGATAAAGTAGGAAACTTTTTTGGTGTAAATCCAAGTGCTACATAAGGACTAGCTTAAAGCAGACCCCAGAGCCTGCCACTGAATGAGTCCAGACCCAGTTACTTTTGTAAAAACTCATTTTGTCAAGACTGTGGAGCAATGAAAGTGTTGAGACACGTACGGTATTTATTTTATGATAAAACTCCAAAACTTCTTAAGACATATTTGCTCACTTTATAAAAGAATACAAAGTGCTAGCAAAGTGCCGGGTTTAACCTCCCAACGTTCGTGTGATTAGCTTCTTGGAATACTTTCGCATGACCACATGACTCTCTGACAAATGGTAAAAGAGAGGATGCTAAAGATTACAAAATCATCCCCAATTGTATCAGCAGTGGTAGCTGAAACTGTTTTTCAGGGAGGACTGCTAAACATCACACTTCTCCCATTGCCAAGAACTCCTGGAAAATCACAAGGTAAGCGAATTAGAGAAAAGGCATTTGGGATGCTTCATCAAGTCTGCTGAGGCCCCTTCGAGCAATATCCCATTCCATTAGCTATTCAATGGAATGGGAATAAGAAAGTAGGGATGCAATGCTGACCAACAAACATAGGGTCATTCTAAGATTTCCTCTCCTGATGCCTATTGCAAAGTGCCACTATTAACACATTTCTAGCTGAAAACGGCTCATTTTCAGGACAGGGAACTGGAACAAACTCTCCCCAGTTGCCTTCCAAAATGTGCGGTCTCAGAATAGTATGGTGGCTAATTGGGAGACATGGCTCAGTGCCTGCAGTCCTTTAAGTGTCTCTTAGATTCACCAGATCAATTTGTGTGCTTCCTGCCATACCTCAAGCCTCAGATATTGTGATCATCTAGACAATAAGGGGCACAAAGAGGGGGGTATATGCAGAATATAGTAGGAGAATGTGACCTGTGCTTTGTTAAGAAAGAAAAAAAGCTGTAGGTTTTTTCAGAAGAAAAGAAGCTCAAAGAGATGGTCTTAACAACACCATCTCCACAGATGCCCAGTGATAGGATGATGAAAATAGTAATGAGCATGATAAAGGCTGAGAATCCACAGGGCTATCAGACATGGTACAAATATCTATATAAAGACTTTTAGCTAATCATATTTTAATGCCAAGTTCTTTTCATTGCTTTGGCTGAAATCCAGGAGTGAATGTTAACACATATTTGGCATGTGGACCATCTCTGGTGTACTAATTTCCTTTTGCTTAGTCATGTAGCCAGCAGTAGAGCTGATCTCAACTGAGATGGCTGGTACTAATTGTTAGTTTCCAATTACTAGTTGCTCAAGGTTTATCAAGTATTGTGACTTTAATTAGGGCCCTAAGATGTAAACTGCAATGTCTTTAATAGACAAGTTCCGATGGGGATAATTTGATGAGCTAGTTGCTGTTGTAGAGTAATTGAGAACCAAAGAGATTCACATATGAATAGCAAATTAAGATGTGCAGTAGTGGTTGGGATTTATACCTGGACTGTTAGAGGCCTTAATAACCCCATAAAAGGGAATAAGGTCATTTGTTATTTAAAGGATCATAAGATACTGCATTTCATAAAGATACTGAGCATGCACAAGGTTAAAGCGCTCATGGGTGAGCCAGATTCCCCCTTTACTCCATTTATGAGAAGAGCCACAAGAGTGAGCACTTCCTGATAATAAAGCTCTAAATTCCAGAGAGACTTGCTGCTCTACCTCCCAAACCCCACGGGGCAGCTGCTGCTGGGCTGGGCTTTGTAAAATGTTAGTTTCATCTTCAAACCCAGCACAGGCACTGAATT
This sequence comes from Murina feae, assembly GCA_004026665.1. Lineage (NCBI taxonomy): Eukaryota > Metazoa > Chordata > Mammalia > Chiroptera > Vespertilionidae > Murina > Murina feae. The sequence goes on along the minus strand of PVJC01029126.1, from coordinate 4,103 downwards.
CTCCATGTTAGAACCAATTAAAAGGTTTTACAATTTTCTGGGACAGACTGTTACAAGTGAGAGACCCAGAGGTCTGGAAAGGTGACATGAAAAAAGCCTAATTCTTGGTATTTCTTGTGTTCAACAAGTTCCATTTTAGGTTGAATCAAAAACTAGGGAAGGGGTGGGCTAGGAGAGGTCAATGGGGGCGGGGAGGGGAGAGAAGAGGGGTATATGTAATACTTTAAACAATGAAGATTTTTTAAAATTTAAAAGGACTTAGCTATATATACATGAGGGAGTTAATAGTGGAAACAGAAACTTTGATTACCCACAGAAACAAAGGGATAATCCAGATTTGCTGATTACCCAATACGTGTTGGCATGTGAAATGTATGGTCAGTATATCTGCATCCTTAATTATGCTTTTCTTAGGCTGCTTAGAATTAGCCTGTGTACTCCTCACACACAATTTAACAACAGGAGGAGAAAGGTGAGAAATACATTTGAGGATTCTACCCCGAGATTAATATTGGTTTGTAGATAAAGCTTTCCATAGATAATGGAAAAGTGATGGCAATATCTTTCTACCTATTATACATTGTGTTTCATTCCTTTTGTAGCAATAGGTACATCTGTGGATACATGCACAAACCTTCACAGAGAGCCATACAATCATTTCTGCTATCATTATCATGCAGTTTACAGATGTTTTCCTTAGCCAGGGTCTAACTGGGCACAGCAGAGGTCTGTGGCAGGATAGGTTAGAAAATGAGGAAACAATTTCTCCAGGTAAGTAATTAGAACAACAGGAGCAGACCAGAAGGCTGAATGTTGCTATTTAAATGGAAATTCAGCCAGGTCCCCAACATGTTGCAAATTTTATCTGTACAGTGTTAAAGAATTCAGGTGGTGAGAATATTAGGTGTGTAACTATGGGTTGTTGCACTGACTTGATGGGATTCTAGGAAATATGTCTGGTGTAGAAAGACTGCCATATAATCATATTTTAAATGTTATTAAAATGATCAATTGTGAACGATTTCAAACATGTAGAAAGGTTCAGAAATAATAGGTGCCCATATACCTACCTCTCAGAAGTTTCAAATTTTGACAATTTTGTTTAAAAAATAAAACTATAGATGTAGTTGCAGTTGATTACAAAAGTACACAAGGATAAATATCCCACACTTCCTGTAGGCACACACCTTCCAACGTGACTTTGCAATTCCTCCATTGAGGATAGCTTTTTCTCCATCCCTTAAACCTGGGCTGGCCTTGTGATTTCACTTAGCCAATAGAATGCGACTTTATGATTTGATTTGGTCAATGTATACCAGTTCTGAGCCTGTGCTTAAGAGAATCCCTCTAAGATACTATAAGAACAGAACTGGGATGACCTGTTGGGGGATGAAAGATATGTGACCAAGCCACTCCCATCAGACCAGCAATAGCCAGCCTCCAGCTGATCTGCTAGCTGACCACAAATGCATGAGTGAGCCCAACGAAGACCAAAAGTGCCCAGCTAGCCAGTTCTAGCCCAACTTGTTAATCCACATAATAATGAGCAATAATAAATGGTTATTGTTTTCTTGTTTAAAATAGTATTTTTATTGATTTCAGAGAGGAAGGGAGAGGGAAAGAGAGATAGAAATGTCAATGATGAGAGAGAATCATTGATCGGCTGCCTTCTGCATGCTCCACACTGGGAGTCGAGCCTGCAACCCGGGCATGTGCCCTGAGCAGGAATTGAACAGTGACGTCCTAGTTCATGGGTCAATGCTCAACCACTGAGCCACACAGGTTGGGCAGTGGTGGCCATTTATTTGGTCTGTGCTTGAATAACTTCAACAGACATAAGTGGCACTCGGGACAACATTTAATTGAATCCTTGGTCTACGGAGTAAGTGTTATCATGGGGATGGGAGGTGAAGGCCAACATTAGGAACACGGAAGAGGTGGGACATTGATGCCCAAAGTGCCAACATCCCAAATCTAGCACACTACTGCAATAGGAGGTCCAAATAGTCTCTCCTCCATTCTCTCTTTCCACAAAACCCAGGAAAATGGAATTAGAAGAAACATGTGTAGGTTGAGCCGGTCAATATGGCTGAGGAGATCTGTTTTGGGCAATGATTGATGTGCTCTTCCAGACATTGACTTATTTCTTAGAAACAACACCTGTTTACTTTAGCAGAACTACTTTTTATTAACGTAAAACATCCCAGTCAGCTTACTGGCTTCTTTCTTTTAATAGCTGTTTTCGAGGTAATCAATGTCTTTTAATAGCCAGGCTCAGTTACCAATGTACAAGAGTTAAGTGTATTGATTTTTTGTTGTTGGTAGATATTTTTTTCCCCATTGATTTTTAGAGAGAATGGAAGGGAGAGGGAGAGACAGAGAGAGAAAAACATCCATGTGAGAAAGACATATCGACTGGTTGCCTCCCTCATGACCTGGAATTGAACCCAAGACCATTCTGTCTGAGGGGTGATGCAGTAACCACTTAGCAATGCTGACCAGGGTGTAAGTATATTGATTTTATAAATACTTTTCTTCACTGGGCACCAATGATTGCAATCCAAATTGAGCCACAGTAGGCTAGAAACACCACGAGATCTTGCTATTTACTTAGTGCATTCTGGTGGGTTGGCTTCAAGAAGCTTTATAGTCACACTGTTGATTTGTGAGTTAACAATACTTTAAATTCCACTGAGAGTTAAGAAGCAGGGGTTACTTATGAAAGGTTAATAGAATAAGAAATTCAATCTATCTCATTTTTGTGAGGAAATGAATGGAAACTGTACTTGGGTATGCAAATCTTACACACATTTGGTGTTCTACTGAAAATTAGTATATTTTTAAAATAGAAAATTCACCCAATTTTAATACCTGTAACTCCATTTAAAATGCAGACTATGTGATTTCATAACCACTCCTAAAATTAGAAACCATTAAAACTATTTAAAAAGACATGTCTCCATTTCTGATTAAAAAATGAAGAAAAATCAAAACTCAGAATGCCATTAATATTATTAACCCAGGAACTAACCTAGCTGCTTAATTAAAAAACAATATAAAAACATGCAGTGAGGGCTCCAACCAGCCAGAGCAGCCCCAGGCTGGGAAGAGGTTATGAGGTTTGTATAATGGCATGTCCTTATGTCTGAGAATTTAGCCCCAGAGACATGTGATACATGCCATTGTTCTGCTGTTTGTGTAAAAGAATTCATCATGATTGCTAAAATTAAGACTATACTCTTTTCTGGTCTGAATCTTTCTTCTTGTTCATTTCTTTCTTTCTTTATGTCACTTATTCAACAAATATTACTGTGTTTCTACAATGTGGTAGACCACACACAAATAAGGCCCCAATGATACAGCGGTGGATAGCATAATGATGGAAATAAAAACATTTCCTCCTTATACCCAGTTCTATCACTCAGAGTTCTTTTCAAATAAAAATAACTTGATTGCTGCTACAGGGAAATAATTATGAATTTCAAGTGTACCTTGAATATCAATAATAATAATGGATATCTGGGGCCAAATTCTCAAGTTGACTTACATGAATCTATTTTTTAATCTTATTTGTCCCAATTCTGAAATATTACAATTTCACATTTGAATGAATAATTAAACAGCACTGTAAAGTTTAGGATACCCAGACAGAACTAAATTTAGTTAATATACATCTTTTCAGGAGAAGAGTATGATATTTTTGCCCTCTTGGGGTACTATGGTCTTCATTAAAATGGTCAGGTGGCATGCTTTCAGCCCAGAAATCCGTATGCAACAATACCTGGGTGGGTTAACGAGCTTGGGACTTTATGGGAATTATATAAATACTAGGAGCCCGGTGCACGAAATTCGTGCACGGGGGTAGGGGTGGGGGGGGTGGTCCTTCAGCCCGACCTGCACCCTCTCCAATATGGAGTTCTTAGGGACTCTCAAAATCCAGGACCTCTGGTTCTTAACCGCTAACCTGCCTGCCTGCCCTAACCACTCTGCCTGCCTGCCTGCCTGCCTGATCCCCCTAACTGCCCTCCCCTACCGGCCTGGTCACCCTTATTAACTTTCTTTTTTAATCTTATCCCCTTCACACACAATTGTATTTGACTTCC
>PVJC01029125.1:0-22095 GCA_004026665.1 Murina feae | reverse complement strand
CACAAAAGGCACCTGGCAGACTGGGGCCATCATAGGACATCCACTGAGGGGTCCCAGACTGTGAGAGGGCACAGGCCGGGCTGAGGGACTTCCTCCACCCCGAGTGCACAAATTTTTGTGCACCGGGCCCCTAGTCTTCTATAATAAAAGAGAAACATGCAAATTTGACCATTACCACTAGCCAATCAGAGCGGCTGTATGCAAATTAACCCAGCCAAGATGGAGTCCAACAGCCATGGAACTAGAGCAACGGCCATGGAACTAGAGCAAACTGTTGCAACTGCCTGCCTAGACTGGCTGAGCCTCTGCTCACAGCCACGCCCACCTGCCAATCAGAGCAGATGTATGCAAATTAACCCAGCCAAGATGGAGGCTGGCAGGGCAGCTCTGCACTGGGAGCCTCCACGGCCAGCCGGCATAGCTGTGCCAGGTGTGTCACCTCAGTGGGAGGGGGGTCTGGCCTGGGGCCTCCTCGGGGTGTCCAGGAGCAGCTATCCTGGGTCTGCTGCCTAGCTCTGCCCCCTGGGGCCTCCGAGGAGTATCCAGGAGCGCCTGTCCTGGGTCCACTGCCTGGCTCCACCCCCTGGGGGCCTCCCCGAGGCATGCAGGAGCACGGGGCCTCTGCAGGGTGTGCAGGAGCAGCTGTCCTGGTCTGCTGACTGGCTTTGACCCCCGGGGGCCTCTGCGGGACATCCAGGAACGCCTGTCCTGGGTCCACTGCCTGGCTCTGCCCTGGGGGGCCTCCGCAGGGTGTCCAGGAACACCTGTCCAGGGTCCGCTACCTTCATCCGCCCCCCAGGGACCTCCATAGGGCGTGTGGGAGCGTCTGCTGCACAGTGCAGAGAATCCGAAGCCAGTTCACTGCCCAGCTCCACCCCGGGTGTGTTTTCTCAGCAGCAGGGCCCCACCGAGGGATTCTGCACCAGCATCCGCCCCTGGCTTGCCACCCAGCTCTGCGCCAGGTGTGTCCCCTCAGCGGTGTGGGCCCACCAGGTGTGTGCAATTGTGGGCCCTCCGGTGGGAAACGTCCAGGCCTGCACTAATGGCTCTCAGCCCCTCACCGAGGGCACAGGCCAGGCTGAGGGACCCCCACCCCCACCCCCCCAGTGCACAAATTTTTGTGCACCGGGCCCCTAGTATTAGTATAAAGGAAGAAAAATCAACGATTGCATGGAATGCTAGGAAATTCATAAACAGAGACTCTAAAAAGGCAGGAGGAAATGTAGAGTGTGGGAAATTTAGGTTTAGAGTTGTTGGTGTGGAAAATAATAACTAATAAATAATAACACAAAAATAAAATCTGTTCCCACACGTGTGCCTCACCTGGGTGGGTGTCATCCAGTTCACTGAAATGTCCTGGTTCAATTCCAGGTCAGTGCACATTCCCACTTAAGTCTCCAGTAGAGGGTGTGCAGGTGGGAGATGTTAACATGTTTCTCTCTCTCCCTCTGCCTTCCTCTCTTCCTAAAAAATATAAATAAAAGTATTTAAAAATATGTTTTAAAAGAGCAAACTCTGTGGTTTGTGTACTCACAACTGTGTCTACTTTTGCCACACCTTGTTTATGAGTGACAGAATAGATTGTTTCATATGTGATGATTTCACAGCTTTATTACTATGTCAAGGCTCAACAACTGTACACAGTAGGAAAGTGCACTTCCTTGGATGTCTGTTCTCATTTCCTGGGAGGAACAACCTTGTCTCAGTGACAGCAAATACTGACAAGGAGTGAAGGCGATTGCCATTGGAATCAGCAGAAATGCTGACTGGCTACAAAAGTCACATCCTGGGACTGATTCCAGGATTATCATTCCTCCAGCCTTGAGTTCTTACATATTGGGAAATGACCTTGAGCTGAACACCATATAGAGACCAGGGGAATCCACAAAACCATAACATGTTTTCTCTGCCAATGACTTCAGCTACAGGAAAAACTTTTGGAGGTGCTGACAATGTGTGTACACAAAGTTCACACAAGTCACAGGCTCAGGAACATCACTGCACTTATGTCAGAAGAGGCACTTTCCATCTAATTTACTGCAGTCTCTCCCTTCACCACTATGAACACAGTGTTTCTGTCTCAATAGTAGTTTAACTTCAGAGTCTCACAACAAATGTCACAAGACTGTGAAATTTCATATTTCATGGCATATGGGTCCTTCGCAGTATGTGGGGAGGAGCTCCCCTAAACAATATATCATAAATATATATATTGACACATATAACACATACTATGAACAGACACCATAATTCACATTGTTCACAGAAGGACAGCAAAGGTCTCCTCTTCTGGGTGACCATTGACCTCACCAATAACCAAGGTACCGGGATGCAAATTACAACCACAAAGTCATGCAGTCTTTCTTACAAGGCCTTGGGCAGCAAAGCAAAATAAGCCAGTTTTGGACAAAGAATGAATTTCTGCCCTCATGCTCTCCCTTCTAAGGCACTAAAGGTTTGATGTCCCCACAATATCTGTTCACATCTACATGCTGACAGATCACAACAGTGCTCTCAAAACATGGCAGGAAGTGAGTAGAACCAACACAATGAAAGGTACAACAGAAAAAACTCCTTTATCAAAATATCATAAACCAGAGCCAGTCTTGTTCAGATTGGTGAAATGGAACCTAAGCCAATCATCACGGCATAAAGTGAGAACCACAAACTCCCTGAAAGTAGTACCACTTCTTTGCTGAGGATGTGTGTTCTGGAAAAACCCTGGGCTATGCTTTTCCCTAGTCAGAGAGAAAGGAATGAATATCCTGCCAAGAGCTCAGAGTATTTAAAATTTGTCCAACTACAAGAGAGCACACAGGGATTGTATCTGATTAACACTGTTCAGGTGAGCCAGGTGGTGGAGGTGAAATCACTTCAGCCAAAATCACTCACAGTGACATCAATCAGACAGTAGGCCTGGGCAGGGTAGCAGTGCAAGCAGCTCCTTCAGGCCTCACTTATACCTGAAACTCATGAGGAATCTAGCAGAGTGTATGTTCTGATAAAAAGGGATTATAATAAGGTAAATGTGTTAGAGTCACCTTCAGTGTTGTTATTCTGAGTAAGAAAAATGAAACATTCCCTACACATTTAAGGCTTTTCCCCAGTGTGAAGTCTCAGGTGTTTTATAAGGCTACCTTTTCAGGTAAAATATTTCCCACAATCTGTACACTCAAAAGGCTTTTCCCCAGTGTGAACTCTTTGGTGGTGAATAACGTTAGACATGTACCTGAAACACTCGCCACAATCTGTACACTTATGAGGTTTTTCTCCAGTGTGAACTCTCTGATGTTGAATGAGGTTAGGGCTATGACTGAAGGACTTCCCACAATATGTACACTCATATGGCTTTTCTCCTGTGTGAACTCACTGGTGTTTATTGACATCAGACTTTTGACTGAAAGTTTTCCCACATTCAGTACACTCATACGGCTTTTCTCCACTGTGAACTCTCTTATGTCGAATGAGGTTAAAGATTTGTCTAAAAATTTTCCTACATTTGTCACACTCATAAATCCGTTCTCCAGAAAATACACCCTTGTAGGTAAGAGCACAGGAGGTTTATCTCGGTGCAGTGGCTGATGCAATGCTGTGAGCACACTCCAGCAATTCAGATCTTTCTGACAAACCAGGAAGATAGCAACACCCACCTGAGCTCCTCCTAGATCCATGTACACAGTACCCCACCTTTATGCTCATTGGCTCCCTAAGAAGATCTGGCATTCCATGATTGGCCACCTCCGCTATATATATTGCTGTACTTCCTCAGTAAAATTAGACCTGCGTCACAGAACCTGGTCTCCGGAGTCGTGCATGCAAGCATCCTAGCGCTAGGGGTTTCGTCATCCTCACTCCTGGGAGACCCCTTGCTTCATCTAGTGCTCAAACAGGGACCCCCAGAACGTCAGACCAGGTGAGTGACCCTCTGCAACATGGGCAATATTCCCCCCCGCTGCACGCGCCCCTCAGGCACAAGCTCTCCATGCCCTTTTGCAGAGTAGGCGAGTTAAGATATCAGAAAAAGAACTCCAGATGCTGTGGGAGTGCCTCTTACACTTTAATCCCCGGTTGTTAGAAGCCCCTGTATGGGACCCAGGCACTTGGGAGAAAGTACTCAAGTGTATAAGGTCTGCCGAGGTTCATGAAGGAAAAACATTTCCGCTTTCTCTAACACCAACCATTTTGGCCATCCTCGCAAAAATAGAGATTCAATAATGCTTGTGGGGATCAGGGGTGTTTCTGGGCTGCTCAGAGGTAGGTGTACTGATTTGAGGGCCTGAAGTCTCAGGGGCTGCTCTGGAATACCTGGGAGGGGTCTGGGCTCCTCAACCACTTGAATCCAAAATAGGCCAGCCTCCACCCCTGGCTGGAAAATGCTGAGACCACAAGGCCCATGTCCAGTCCCAGAGCTTTTCCCAGACCCTTAGGGTTTAGTATCAGGGAGCACAGATGTCATAATTACCTGTGGGTGATTGTGCAGCTCAGCTCCAGATTCCCACCCTCCACACTGACAGCAGGGGCCCGTCCCCTCCTGTTCTCTCCCTCACTGTGTGCTCTGCCCTCATGAGAACCCTTATGGCTGGTTCACCACAGGGTCCCTGGTCTGTGATGGTGTTCACATGTGTTCACTCATTTGGAGAAAAAACACACTAATATATTGATTACAGGGAGATAGAAGAGAGAGAGAGACAAACACTCATTTGTTATTCCACTAATTTTATAAATTCATTGTTTGATTCTTGCATGGGCCCAGACTGAGGATTGAACCTGCAACCTTGGCCTTATTGAGATTATGCTTTAATCAACTGAGCTATCTGTCCAGGGCCAAACTTATCAGGGGTTTTTAGTAAAATAAGTCACTAATGTATCTGAGAATAGATAGATACCAGAACCTCTGGGATGGCAGATAGTGATGGAAGGCTGTACTGGGATTCATGAAGTTTCATAGGTGTTTTCTTTATATGGATATATTTGAAATAAGCTATTAGAAAGGTAGATTATGTCCTTGCATCAATACTTGCATATGCCAGTTAGGGAGCATTGAAAAGTAGAAGAGGATTTGCTCTCAGGGATGCAGGCATGTATGGAAATATAAAAGTGAATGTTTAAAAAATGTGTTTTACACTGGCTGGTGTTTCTCAGTGGTTCAGGGTCAAGATATGAACCAGGAGGTTACAGTTGGATTATTGTCAGGGCAAATACCTGGGTTGTAGGTGTGATACCCAGTGTGGGTCTTCAGGAGGCAGCTGATCAATGATTCTCTCACATTATTGATGTTTACCACTCTCTCCCTTCCTCTCTGAAATAAAAGCATATAGATAGATAGATAGATAGATAGATAGATAGATAGATAGATAGAGATAGAGATATAGATATTTATCTATCTATCTATCTCCAAGTGACCACACAACCAGTCACTATGATGTGCACTGACCACCAAGGGGCAGATGCTCAATACAGGAACTGCCCCATGGTGGTCAGTGTGCTTCCACAGGAGGCACTCAACTCAGCTTACTGACCCATCCCAGTGGCCACCAGCCTGGCAGCAGTCACTCACTCCCTCAGTAGTCCTGCAGATACTATCTCCAGAGAATGGGCCAGGCACCAATGGACCAGCACTGCTGGCAAGATCCTGGAAGCACTGCAGGCCTCCTGGAAGTTGGCCTTGGGCACCATGGCCATATCCCCTCCCTAGATGCTCCACAAGAAATGATGTAAATGCAGCCACCAGGTGGCTCACGACAACCAGCATGAACGGCAGCCGGATGCATGTGGACAGCAAGGGCTTCCCACTACCCACCCAAAGGGCAGATCACATCTCAGCCCCCTCAGGAGGGGTGCCAGATACAGGGCTCACAGCTGGCGAGCACGGTTACAGATGCACAAGCCTCTCCCAATCGGGACTGATTGGAGCGAGCTCGCGACAGCAGGACCTGGACAAGAGGGAGCGGCAGGAAGGAGTGGCAGGCGATGTTGTACTGCACGTTTCCGCAGAATCCCCGTGGGCCACCCCAAGGGGCCCCACCTGTGCACGAATTCATGCCTGGGCCTCTACTTTAAAATATATACATTCACTCAAAACTTATGTTCTACATCAATTATACTTATATCAAACTTTAAAAAATGTTTAAAACTTACCACTTTCCAAAAATTCAGCTGTTTAATTAGGAATGTTCTTTAGCACATTCATTGCTACTCTATCAGTATGCTAAAAATCTATTTATACAAAAGGCGAGGTGACCATCCGACCCCCTAACAGGTAGCTATGACCTGCAATGATCATAAGGGGGGCAGACGCTCCAACAAATAGCTATGATGTGCACTGACTACCAGAGGACAGACACTCAACACAGGAGCTGCCGAGCTGCAGTGACTTGGCAGCAATGATTCTCAGGTGATGCACCCTGGAACCAGCGAGGAGGTGCCCGATTCTGGGTTGGGTCACCTAAGAACTGCCCTCTCATAATCCAGGACCCCGAGAGGGATGTCGGAGAGCCGGTTTCAGCCCGATCCTCGCAGGCCAGGCTGTGGGAGCTCACCTGCTGGAGGGACCACACTCACTCCACAGATGCCCTTCAAGCCACAGTGCTGCCCCAGGTGTGGCCATCTGGGGAGGGACTGCAGGAGGTTCCCACTAGGGTTTGTGGGACCCCTCTCACCCAGTCCCACTCCACCAGTCACTTTCTAATTAATTTCCTTTCAATGTGCATGAATCCAAGCACCAGGTCACTAGTAAAATACAATGATGTACTACTGAGATATATTATGTCCATGTTCAGTGCAATAACTTTGGCAGTTTGAATGTGGTGATGATGAGTATTTACACCAGGGAAATGGTCAACTATTACTGACTTAGACTTCACTTAATGTATTATTAAATACTAAAACTTAAAGAACACTGATGGAGAATGTTAACAATGCAGATTAAACTGATGAGTGTATGGTACAAGTAGGCTACAAATAGTAGGTAGGATAAAAATTGACAAAAACTATTTTGTTTATAAAATTCAAAACCAAGAATTCCACATGGCAAAGGAGTCACTTGAGTCATTGAGAAATGAGTGAAATTCAAACATGTCTTAGAGGCTGTACTGTCCTCCTATTGGTTAGAATAATAAGTAATGTTTAAAAGTAGACACAAAAATCCTAAGCAGACATTTTTAAAAAGGATATACAGTGTAAAGAAATGCATGAAAAAATGATCGCCATCAAACATTTTTAGGGAAATGGAATTAAAACAAAAGCAAGTTAACAGGATACTCATTGATGGGGCTAGAATTTAAAAAAAATTACCCATCACATGCACTGGGTCAGTGTTGCAGAAAAATAAAATTTTCTTTACTGTGGGTGGTAGAAAGGCAAAGTGATTGACCACTTTAATCACAGTTCCCCATATGTTAAAATGTAACACATTCACTGACACTGGAACAGTTTGATCCCTAAGACATTCACCTGTAGAAATAAATAAATACAATATTCCCAGCAGTTTTATTTATAAAATCACAAAAGTAGAACTAACTGAAACCATTAACAGCTCAATAGTTAAAGTGGTCTCCATGGAATACACTATTTCCTAGCAATAAAAAATAACTATTTACATAAACATTAGTGTTGAATCTATAGATATCTATGTAGCATGAAGGAAGCCAGTGTTTGTTAACAAGAATTCACCTTATAGTGCCAATAAAATTATGAAGAACGTGAAATACTCTACTATAAAGGAAGGTAAATCAATGCCTGCATGGAGGGTTAGGGAGGCAGAAAGCTGACAAAAGGACTGGAGATAAATACAGAGTGTGGCAAAAGTAGGTTTAGAGTTGTTGGTACTGAAAATAATACAATAATTAATAAAAAACACAAATATAAACTCTCCATGGCCATTGTGCCTCATTTTGTTGAGTGTGATCACATTCACTGAAAACTACTGGTTTGATTCCAGGGCAGGGCACATTCCTTCCTGAATCCCCAGGAGTGGTCATGCAGGAGGCAGATGATTGCTGTTTCTCTCTCTCCCCCTTCCTTTCAAAGTGTAATAAAAACACATTTTAAATATATAACATACCTACATGAAAAAGAGAATTAACTGTGTGTTTGGCAAACTCACAACAGTAAGCTTACTTTTTCCCAACATGGATGTGGGTAACAGAAGCCTAATTCACCTGTGACGGTTTCAGCTTTATCCGTATGTTCAACCTCACCAAATAGTGCACTTATACATATGCCTACGTAAAGCCTTGAAATGCAGGTGCATATAAATCCTAGATATCACTGTGTTGTTAGAAAATTAAGATGGCAACCCTATATAGACACTACCATCCCTCTCCTCATTCCTTGGTAGGACCAGCCCTGCCTCAGTGGCAGCAAATATTGCCAAGGAGTGGAGACTATTGCCATCAATACAGCCAGCATGGCTCAGTGGTTGAGCATCGACCTGTGAACCAGGAGGTCATGGTTTCATTCCTGGTCAGGGCACATGCCCAGGTTGTGGGCTCGATCCCCAGAGTGGGGCATGCAGGAGGCAGCCGGTCAATGATTCTCTCTCATCATTAATATTTTGCTCTCTCTTAGACGGCAGAGCCCCACTCCCAGCGCGGACAGTCCTGGGCAGCCAGCACAGGCACAGAGACCACACCATCCTGAGAAATAGAGGTGCTTGCGACTAGGATCCTGGCCTCAGCGCCACCCAGTCTGGTCTCAGACGCAAACCAGGACCCTGCAGCCACTGGGGACAGAGACCTGCGACCACAGCTATGGACCCACAGACACCAAGAACCCAGACATTCAGGCGGCAGATCTCTGAGTAACAGAGCCCATCCCCCTCTCCGCAGGCTCGTGGGCAGCACCATAGTAACTGATAGACTCCACCCCTCACTTGGGTCTCAGCGCTGCTACAGAAACTTGAGCCTGGGAACGCAGGAACTTTTAAAATCTGTTCCCTGCAGCATGGCGCTTTGAGCCTAGAAACACGCGACTCTGGGTGTCTGTTCCCCAAGATGCGGGCTGTGGGAAATTGAGCCTGGGAATGCGGGATGTCTGGGAGTCTGTTCCCCACAGCACAAGGCTGCGGGAATTTGTGTCTAGGAACTCTCAAACACTGGGAAGCCTGATCCCCATAGCACGGGGCTTTGAGCCTAGAAGCGCATGACTATGGGTTTCTGTTCCCCAAGGCATGGGACTGCAGGAATTTGAGCCTGGGAACTGGCAAACTCTGGGAGTCTGTTCCCCAAAGCATGGGCTCGGGACCACTATTCTCCAGACAGGAGGCAGCAATAAGCACTAGTGACTTGACTCTGTTTCTTATCACTTGCACCTGGGATCCCTGATTCCCAGTGCATTCACACTAAGAGCCAGTGACTCCAATTCTTGGTGCATGTGCACACAGGGACCCTGATTCTCAATGGGAGGCCTCACAAAGCAACAGAGACCCCAATACTGAATTCTTGGGGAACTCTGATTCTTGGCACATGCTAGAGGGCTCTAATTTTCAACACACCCCAGGGAGATCTCTGTTTCAGCTCGATGCAGGCAGGGTCCCTGATTCTAAGTGTGCACACAAGGCCACACTAAGCACTGGCAACACTGACTCTGAGCGAGCCTGGTTCCCACCAACCAACGACAACCAAACATTTTAGTGTCAGAGCTCTTCAGTGACACTATGGTGGTGAGAAGCTCCCACTGCACACGGCCCAGGCCCACACAACTCAACGTTTGAACCTTCTGGAGACAGTCAAAATGGGGAGATGACACAATCCCCAGAGAAGAGAAAATGAGTAGTTACCAAAAAAGAAAATTAGTGAAATTGAAACATGCAACATGACAGAAAAAGAATTCAGAGTAATGGTTGTACAATTTATTCAGCGGATGGATGAGAAAATCAACAACCTATGCAAGAATCAGGAAGAAATGAAAAGTGATATAGCTACAATCAAAAACACCATGGAAGATTTCAACAGTAGACTAGAAGAAGCAGAGGACCGAATTAGTGAGTTAGAAGATGAGGTAGAGAAACAAGCTCAATGTGAACAGCAACTGGAGAAAAATTAAAAAGCAGGAGGAGAGCCTAAGGAAGCTTTGGGACAAGATGAAACAAAGCAACATACACATAATGGGGCTGCAAGAAGGACAAGAAGAGCAGCAAGGATTAGAAAATCTATTTGAAGAAATAATGACAGAAAACTTCCCAGATATGAGGAAGAAAGAAGTTACACATGTACAGAGAGTCCCAAGCAACATGAATCCCAAAAGACCCACACCAAGATATATCATAATAACATTAGCAAATGTACAAGACAAAGAGAGAATCTTAAAGGCTGCAAGAGAGAGACAGAGAGTTACATACAAATTATCAGGTTATCAAATGATTTTTCAACAGAAACACATCAGGCTAGAAGGGAATGGAAGGAGGTATACAAAGCATTACAAAGCAAAGGACTGAATCCAAGAATACTCTACCCAGCAAGACTATCAATCAAAATTGAAGGGGAAATCAAGATCTTCACTGACAAAAAAAAAAGCTAAAGGAGTTTATCACTACCAAGCCAGCAATGTAAGAAATGCTAAAAGGAATGCTGTAAAAAGAAGAAATAAAAAGGTAAGAAAGAACACAGGCACAAAAATAGAAATGACTTCAAACAAGTACCTTTGAATAATAACTTTAAACGTAAATGGACTAAATGCTCCAATCAAAAGACATCGAGTGGCTGAATGGATAAAAAGACATGACCCATATATATGCTGTCTACAAGAGACCCACCACAGAACAAGGGACTCACACAGAGTGAAAGTGAAGGGATGGAAAAATATCTTTCAGGCAAATGGAAAGGAAAAAAAAGCTGGGGTAGCAATACTTATATCTGACAAAATAGACCACAAAGTGAAGGCCATATCAAGAGATAAGGAAGGCCACTTCATAATACTAAAAGGATCGATACAACAAGAGGATATAACCCTGATAAACATATATGCACCAAATGCAGGAGCACACAAATACATAAAAAAAACTCCTGAAATATACCAAGGGAGAGATCGACAACAATACAATCACAGTAGGAGACCTAAACACACCACTGATGTCACTGGATAAATCCTCTGGACAGAAAATCAGCAAAGAAACAGCAATCCTAAATGACTTACTGGATCAGAAGGACTTAACACTTTGTAATCGGGCATTTTCCCACCAAATCGCATGCTTCACTGTGTGGTAGCATTCTAAAGACTTTCCCTTGTGCAGGGGTACATTACAAAAATTGCACAGGTACCACGTTTCACTGCGTAGTTTATGAGTGGCACACAAATGACAACGACGTAAAACATTTTTATTTTTGCCGGTTCTAACTAGAGGTTCCAATGTATGTTTCCTCATGTCCATTGACAGTCTCCCTGGTGGATCCGATTTTACTCATTTCCCGCAAAAATGTCTTAATTGACATCTTCAGAACATTTCACCCCAAAGCCACAGAATATACATTCTTCTCAAGTGCACCTGGGACGTTTTCAAAAATAGACCACATATTGGGTCATAAGCAAAGCATCCCCAAATTCAATAAGATTGAAATCATGCCAAGCATCTTCTCAAATCACAATTTCAGGAAACTAGAAATCAACTACAACAAAAACAATCCAAAAGACTCAAACACTTAGAAACTGAATAGCATGCTACTAAGTAATGGTTGGGTTACCAATGAGATCAAATAAGAAATTAAAAACACTCTGGAAACTAATGACAATAAAAGCACAACAATCCAAAATCTATGGAACACAATGAAAGCAATCCTGAGAGGGAAGTTTATAGCTCTACAGGCCTACCTCAAAAAAACAAGAAAAAATGATAATAAATCATGTAACTCTACAACTCAAAGCATTAGAAAGGGAGCAACAAAAAAAAGCCCAGAGTGAGCAGAAGGAAGGAGATAATAAAGATCAGAGAAGAAATAAATGACAGAGAGACCAAAAAAAAAAAATACTAAAGATCAATGAAACCAAGAGCTGGTTCTTTGAAAGGATAAACAAGATTGATGAACTGCTAGCCAGGCTCACCAAAAAACAAAGAGAGAAGACACAAATAAACAAAATCAGAAATGAAAGAGGAGAAATAACAACAGACCCCACAGAAATTCAAAGAACTGTTAAAAAATACTATGAACAACTCTACTCCAACAAACTAGACAACCTGGAGGAAATGGACATATTCCTAGAAAAATACAATCTTCCAAAACTCAATCAGGAAGATTCTAAAAATCTCAATAGGCCAATAACGATGATGAAAGCATTCATCAAAAAGCTCCAACCAAACAAAAGCCCAGGGCCAGAAGGCTTCACATGGGAGTTTTACCAAACATTCAAGGAAGAACTAAAACCTATCCTCCTCAGACTATTCCAAAATATTCAAGAGGAAAGAACACTTCCCAGCTCATTATATGAAGCCAGCATCACCCTAATACCAAAGCCAGATAAAGACAACACAATGAAAGAAAATTATAGGCCAATATCCCTAATGAACATAGATGCCAATATCGTCAACAAAATTCTAGCAAATCAGATCCATCAGAAAGATCATACACCAGGACCAAGTGAGATTTATCCCAGGGATGCAAGGATGGTATAATATCCACAAATCAATAAATGTGACACATCACATAAACAAATTGAGAGATAAAAATCATATCGTCATATCAATTGATGCAGAAAAAAGCATTTGAAAAAATCTAACACCCTTTCTTGATAAAAACTCTCAGCAAGGTGGGAATAGAAGATCATTCCTCAACATAATAAAAGTGATATATGACAAACCCACAGCCAACATCATACTCAATGGTCATAAACTAAATCTTTTCCCCTAAAAACAGGAATAAGACAGGGATGCCCCCTTTCACCACTTCTGTTCAACATAGTACTGGAATTACTAGCCATTGAGATCAGACAAGAAGAAGAAATGAAAGGCATCCAAATTGGAAAAAAAGAAGTAAAACTGTCATTATTTGCAGATGACATGATACTGTACATAGAAAACCCTAAAAACTCCATCAAAAAATTATTAGACTTAAAAAAACAAATTCAGTAATGTTGCAGGATACAAAATTTAATGCCAAGAAGTCTATGGCATTTCTTTACACTGATAGTGAACTTACAGAAAGAGAGACTAAAAAAACAATCCCATTTACCATCGCACCAAAAAAATTAAGATACCTAGGAATAAACTTAACTAAGGTTTAAGACTTATATGCAAAAAACTACAGGACACTGAAAAAAGAGATAGAGGACGACATAAATAGATGGAAGAACATACCATGTTCATGGATTGGCAAGATCAATATCATCAAAATATCCACACTTCCCAAAGCAATCTATAGATTCAATGCAATCTCCATTAAAATACCAAAAGCATATTTCACAGATCTAGAATGAATGTTCCAAAAATTCATCTGGAATTAAAAAAAAAAAAAAGACCTCGAATAGCTGCAGCAATCCTGAGAAAGAAGAACAAAGTAGGTGGGATCACAATACTAGATATCAAGCTGTATTACAAAGCCACTGTTCTTAAAACAGTTTGGTACTGGCACAAAAACAAACATATAGATCAATGGAATAGAATAGAGAACCCAGAAATTGACCCAAACCACTATGCCCAATTAATATTCGATAAAGGAGACAAAAGCATACAATAGAGTCAATAAAGTCTCTTCAATAAATGGTGTCAGGAAAATTGGACAGATACACGCAAAAAGATGAAACTAGACCACTAACTCACACCATACACAAAAATAAACTCAAAATGGATAAAGGACTTAAATGTAAGACAGGAAACCATAAAAATACTAGAGGAATACAGGCAGCAAAATCGCAAACATGTGCCAAAGAAATTTCTTCACTGATACTGCTCCTAGTGCAACGGAAGCTAAAGAGAAAATAAACAAATGGGACTACCTCAAAATAAAAAGCTTTTGCACATCAAAGGAAACCATCAACAAAACAACAAGAAAGCCCACTGCATGGGAGAACATGTTTGCTAATGGTATCACCGGTAAGGGTTTAATATCCAACATTTACAGGAAACTCATACAACTTAACAAAAGGAAGATAAACAATCCAATCAAAAAATGGGCAATGGACCTAAATAGACACTTCAAAAGAAGACATACAGAAGCTGAAAGACATGAAAACATGCTCAAAGTCACCAATTATATGAGAGATGCAAATCAAAAAAACAACGCAGTATCATCTCACACCTGTCAAATGCCTATCATCAACAAATCAACAAGTGCTGGCGAGGATGTGGAGAAAAAGGAAACCTTCTGCACTGCTCGTGGGAATGCAGACTGGTGCAGCCACTGTGAACAGTATGGCGTTTCCTCAAAAAAAATAAAAATGGAACTCCCATTTGACCCAGTGATCCGACTTCTAGGAATATATCCCAAGAAGCTAGAAACACCAATCAGAAAGGATATGTACACCCTATGTTCATAGCAGCACAATTTACCATAGCTTAGACCTAGAAATGGCCTAAGTGCCCATCAGCAGATGAGCGATTAAAAAACCGTGGTACATCTACACAATGGAATACTATGCTATGCTGCGGTAAAAAAGAAGGAATTCTTGTCATTTGCAACAGCATGGATGGAACTGGAGAGCATTATGCTAAGTGAAATAAGCCAGTCAGAGAAAGATAAATATCATATGATCTCACTCATTTGTGGAATATAGAGAACAACATAGACTGATGAACAGGGACAGATCCAGAGACAGAGAAGCAGTGATTGGTCTGTTGATCCCCGGAGGGAGGGTGGGGTGGGGGGGAGAGACCAACCAAAGGACTTGTATGCGTACATATAAGCCAAGCCAATGGAGTCAAACAACATAGGGATAAGGGCATGAGTGGGGGGTGGGGGGTTGGGGGTTATTAGGAGATGAGGACACATTTTTAATACCTTGACCAATAGAGACAAATAAATAAAGGGGCTAGAAAAAATATTTTGCTCTCTCTTGCTCTCTCTCCCTTTCTCTGGGAAGTAACAACAACAACAACAAAAATATATATATATATATATATATATATATATATATATATATATATATATATATATATAAAACAAAAACTATTGCCATCAAAGTCAACAGGAATGCTGACTGCTTTCAAAAGACATATCCTAGGGCAGACATAACCTTCCTCTAGTTCTGACTTCTTGCCTGTTGAGCAACTACCTTATTTGAACACTCTACAGGGGCCAGGGGAATACACAATAGCATTAGATTATTTTATCTGCCAATGTCACCTACACAAAACAGTTTTGGAGGTCCTGAGAATGTCTGTACATAGAGGTCACACGAGCCACAGGCCCTGGAACATTTGTGGCCTTACGTTTAGAACAGGCCCTTTTCATCTAACTTACTAGTCTTTCCCACTCACTATTGAAACAGTGTCTCTGTCCTCATTGTGGTTCCAACTCCAAGTCTTACAATAATGACACCATAATTCCATACTTCATAGCACATGGCTCCTTTGCAGTACATAGAGAACAGGTTTCCTAAACATTGCTGAAGCTTATGTAATACATACTGTGAACAGAGAACATGATTCATATTGGTCACAGAAGCAGAGCGATCTTCTGAGTGATTTTTGCCCTCACGAATAATCGAAGCACTAGGCTGCAAATTAAATGCACACAGTCATGTGGTCTTTATTTCAAGACCACGGGCTTCAGTAAATAATAAGCTAATATTGGACAAAAACTGATTTCCTGCCATTATGCTTTTCCTTCCAAACCACATAACATTTGCGATAAACAACATCTATTCATCGCTATGTGCGACAGATCACATTTGTGCTTGCAAATCATCTGTGGTAGTGAATAAAACCAAGAATAAAGGTACAAATGTAAAAACAGCTTTAAAAAATGATCATAAACCTGAGCAGAGGAGCGCAAGGGGGTTGCAGGTTGGTGAATAAGAATCCCCCCTTCCCTGACCGGTTTGGCTCAATGGATAGAGTGTCAGCCTGCGGACTCAAGGGTTCCAGCTTCGATTCCAGTTATGGGCATGTACCTTGGTTGCAGGCACATCCCCATAGGGGTGTGCACAAGGCAGCTGATCAGTGTTTCTCTCTGATCAATGTTTCTGTCTATCCCTCTCCCTTCCTCTCTGCAAAAAAATCAATAAAATATATTTTTAAAAAAAGAATCCCCCCAAATTTATCAAAGCATAATGTGAACATCACTATGTCCCTGAAAGAGGCAGCACTTCTTAGCTGAGAAGGGGTGCTCTGGATGAATCCTGGGTCAGGTCCATTTTCTAGTTATAGAGAAATGAATGAAGACACTGCCAAGAGCTTGGTGGAACCATAATTACTTCAAGCAAAAGTGAGAACACAGAATACATTCACCTGAGCACCCAGGGATGATGACTAATACACACTCCTCAGGTGAGCCAGGTGTTAGAGGTGAAATCTCTTCAGAGACAAACAGATGATGACATCATTCAGGTTGTAGGTCTGGGCATGTCAGCAAGTACAATGCAGCTCCTTCAAGTCTCACTTGTACCTCAAATTTATGAGGAATCTAGCAGAATGTATGCTCCCATAAAAGGGGCTTACAGTCATGTAAAGGGTCCCATAGCGCCCCTTAAGTGTTATTATAATGAGAAAAATAAAATATTTCCTGCATATTTACGGCTTTTCTCCAGTGTGAACTCTGTGGTGTCTAGTGAGGCTACTCCTTCGAGTGAAGGACTTCCGACATTCACTACATTCATATGGCTTTTCTCCAGTGTGAACTCTGTGGTGTATACTGAGGTGAGACGTTTGGCTGAAGGACTTCCCACATTCACTACACTCATATGGCTTTACTCCAGTGTGAACTCTGTGGTGTCTAGTGAGGAAACACCTTCGACTAAAGGACTTCCCACATTCATTACACTCATATGGCTTTTCTCCAGTGTGAACTCTGTGGTGTTGGGTGAGGGCAGCTCTTTCACTGAAATGCTTCCCACATTCACTACACTCAAATGGCTTTTCTCCAGTGTGAACTCTGTGGTGTTTAGTGAGGGCAGACCTTTCACTGAAATGCTTCCCACATTCACTACACTCATATGGCTTTTCTCCAGTGTGAACTCTGTGGTGTACAGTAAGGGAAGCCTTTTCACTGAAATGCTTCCCACATTCACTACACTCATATGGCTTTTTGCCAGTGTGAACTCTGTGGTGTTTAGTGAGGTAAGACCTTCGACTGAATTTCTTCTCACAGTCACTACACTCATACCACTTTTTTCTAATGTGAACTCTGTTGTGTTTAGTGAGAGCGTTGCTTTCACTGAAGTCCTTCCCACAATCAGTACACTCATTGGACTTTTCTTCAGTGCGAACTCTCCTGTGTTGAAGGTGGTTGAAGATTTCTGTACACACTTCCCCACATTTATTATCCTCATAAATCATATATCCAGAGCAGAGACATTTTTGATAAAGAACTTTCTGTTTTTGGCTGGCAGCCATTTCACATTCAACCCACTGGTGATGTCTTTTTCCACTGAAAAATTCCTTTGAAATCTCATTGTTAATGTGTGGCTCTTCACTGTTAAGAGTGGCCTGGCACTGGAGAAGCCCTGAGATGGCTGGGGAGTCTTCCCCAACCTCCATATTAGAAGCAGGCACCCTGGATAAGTAGAAGCAACAACGGGTCACAAGTGAGGCACTTTCCGTATCTTCTTTCCACAGCTTCTCTTCACTGGAATCCTTCTGTTGCTGGAGAGGTTTTTCACTGAAACACAAGTCTCTCACACACGCATCACTTAAGAATACATTCTTCTCAAAGTAAACCAGTTGTAACTCAGTCAGGTGCAAAATACCTTTTAACGCTGACAAGCATGGCTTACACAGATGGGTCCTCTGAGTGGCTGCAGCTGTCTTGGAAGCCCTAACATGAGAATCTCCTACAGATACACTGTGCTCACAATGGGCCCCCACATCATCCATTTTATGCCAAGGACCTGAAAACAGAAATGATGAGGATATGAATGCTGACTCTGGTGACAGGGGGAAGTCTCATTATAAAACTGTATTGCACATACTACATTGGTTTCATGCAATTGTCTGAAAATAAAAGACCTGTAGGATGGCTTAATAAGAGGACCCTGTGAAGTTCTTGACCACTGAAGATTACAAAACAGGGGTGATTTCAACAGAAATAAAGCAAAAGCATGGCAAGCACCACATGGAAGAGAAGCGGACTGTCCAGCTTATCCTGCTGCTAACAGCATTCAGTAGATTTTCTCTGCTGGTGACATGGGCAAGCTGTGCAGAAGGCTGGTTACATCACATTCCAAGTAAAATTCAATAAACAAGTAGCTGGTGTTTTAGGGGTGTTTAAGTATGTATATGTTCCTCATAACACTTGCATAGGTCCATGTTGTAGAATACTTCAGAAAGAGTTGTGCAGAGGAATAGATTATATAAAAAGGACACGAAGGAGAAGACAGCCAAAGCTAAGAAGTCACTGATGAAATGACAAGTCAGCAAAGTGTCAAGTGTGGAAAAGGAAAGGTATTAATGAAGTATGGCCATTGGAACCTGCACCAAACACAGTAGGACAGGAGCTGGTTCCTGGTACAATCTGAATACCATCCTTACGTTACACTTCCCCACATCCTCTGAGACCATCCTATACATTCTCCCTGGAGAAAACCAGGGTTCTCCTGGCACCTCTTTTCTCTAGAAATAGGTACAAACTAAATATTCTGAGTATCAATGAAAGACAGCAGACGTTAGCAGCCATCACTTGCCCATAGCATGTGGCTTGCAATAGTATTCAGCGAACGTAATATTACAAAAATTTAACAAGGGTCTGACAAGAACAGCCCCTGTTTCATGTATGTAAAGAAGATACCCGGCACAGGCATTCACCAAGGTCCTTACCTACAGGAAAGGTGCAGAAGTGGAGCCCATGAATCTGGATATAGTCACGCTCTCTGGGAGTGGAAGGACCCAATAAGCTGTCTGTAAGACTGCTGACACCCAGACACATTCTACAGTTTCTCAGGCAACTGGTATTACGGAGGTTTATGGAGTCTATTGCTCAGCACTGGCGGCCACAGCCCATATAACAAAACAGTGGGGGAAATTAGCAGAGCCCGTGTTGTGGCTTTGAGACAGAGTGTGTGTTATGTCTGGAGAATAAATAAAGAGTGATCATCACTTCAGGACAGTGGGAGAATGTGAATGTCTTACCTACAAATGATACAAGTTCAAATACTCCCAGCATCACATCGCAATACAAATGTCTCTGAGCCTCATCAAGGATCTCCCACTCCTCCTGAGAGAAGGCAATGACCACGTCCTGAACGTTCA
Organism: Murina feae; assembly: GCA_004026665.1. NCBI lineage: Eukaryota > Metazoa > Chordata > Mammalia > Chiroptera > Vespertilionidae > Murina > Murina feae. The sequence goes on along the minus strand of PVJC01029125.1, from coordinate 2,765 downwards.
TATCCTGACATAATGGGGACAGTACATTCCATAAGATTCTCTCTTGAGATTCCAAGTTTGCCATATTACCCACATCCATCTACTCCCTCTACTCCCCACATCAGAGAAGACAGCAGGCCTTGGTTCCATCAAAGTCAATCTCTCCTTATATTCCTACTGATGCTGTGTCTTCCACAACAATAAAGGCAGATGAGCAGATAGAACACACCTGTGTTCTAGGCCTCAAATGTGAGTCACACTGCCCCTTTTCAAAACAGTGGGTGCCAGGAACATAGGGTATGAAGAGATGTTGCACATAATGGGAATATGATGGATTTGACACTAGTCTTGTCAGGCAATACCCATCTGTCCTCCAAATTGTCCTTCCAATACACCGAAATGGTAAAACACATTACACTGCCGACTCCAATACCAGCTTGCCGAGGCCATCACATTACATTACCTGCTGCCCATAGTTCTTTGATCCGCACCTGTCTCACAGAGCTTAATTTTAAAGGCACAACTTCACTGGTTACACAAATAAGCCATGACAATAACAGGATGTTTTCTAATCAGCTTCTTTTCCAAAATTCTAGTTCACCACCTCTGTAATACACTTATCTCTCACCTTCTCTCTTCTCCTTTCCCCATGCCGGTGGAGATTTACAACTGCAGGTGACACTGATGTATGCTATCTCACTGCTATTGTTCACAGAGTCAGCCCTCAAGAAGAAATGGCAGGTGGGCACATATATGGCATCTAAGCTTTGGACCTGGCATATAGCACCACAGACACACATCTTATTAGAAATTATCCTAAAGTTCCCCCTATCATATTATAAAGACACCATCAGCAATGGCCTCCCCTTTCACTCATTCGTATGTCAATATTATGCTCAGCCACTTTGTTTTTAGTTCTAGGGACCACACTGATGTCATCATGCCCTGTGGGTGACTCTGCAGCAGAGTCCGGTTTCCCCATCTACTGAACTGACATAGATGACCTCCCATACTGTTCTCTGGGTTGTTTATTGCATGCTCTGCTCTCAAGAGAACCATACTGCTGGTCACCAATGGTCCCTGAGCTGTGCTGGTGTTCACATGTGTGTGAACTGACTAGATGATAAAAACATACATATTGATGAGAGAGAGAGAGTAAAAGAGGAGAGAGAGAGAGAGAGAGAGAGAGAGAGAGAGAGAGAGAGAGAGAGAGAGAGATTTTTGTTCCATTAATTTATACATTCTTTCATGAACTCTTATAATTGATGTGACCAGGGCTGGAACTTGCAACCTTCCATTATTGAAATTATTTGCTGCCCAATGTAGCTGTTTGGCCTTGGTCAGACATATGTGACAGTTTAAGTACAATAACCCAATAATGTACTTGAGAATAGATAGATACAAAAACCATCATGATGACAGATAGTGGTGAAAGCTAGAATAGGATTCATGGGATTTCATATGTGTATTTTTGACAAGAAAATATTTAAAGTAAGCTATTTGAATATCAGACTGAATTATTGCATCAATTATTTTATAGGCCAAGAATGAAGCACTGATAAGAGCAGGAAGAACTTGGTATCAGTGATGCAGGCATGCAGGGTAAACCAAAAGAATATAGTTTTTTTTAAATGTCCATTTAAAATCAATTCTACTTAAATCAATCTTTAAAAAAGGTTTAAACTTGATGTTTCCCAATAATTTTACTGTTTTACTATGAAAATTTGTAAACATAATTGATGCTACTGTATCAGCATATTGGAAATAAAATATAATGATGTACTACTGAAATATCTTATGTTCAGAACCATCATTTTGGCTGTTAAAACCTCACAACGATGAGAGTATTTACACCAGCGACATTAATAAAATTACAAATCTAGATTTCGCTGGAATTTTGAATTCTTAGACTTAAATAAGAATGGTGGAGAATGTTACCAATGCAGATTAAACCTTTGAGTGGATGATAGAAGTGGGTTTAAATCATATCTAGGAAAAATATGTGGGGAAATTTTCCATTCCAATATTCAAAAGCTATGGTTCCATATATGTAGCAAAAAAGTTACTTGAGTCATTGAGGTATGAGTGAACTTTAAATTTTGCTTAAATTGTGCACTGTCCTCCTCTTGCTTAACATAATAAATTCATTATACACACACACATATGTATATACACATAGACACACACACCAGACGCCTGGTGCATAAAATTCTAGCACGAGGGAGATGGTGGTCCCTCGGCTTGCCCTGCACCCTCTCACAGGCTTGGAGCCCTTAGGAGATGTCTGACTGACGGCTAAGGCCCACTCCCCAAGGGGAGCAGCTTCTGCCACCTCCAATGCATTTGCCAGCTGTGAGCCCAGCTTCTGGATAAGTGGCGTTCCTATGTGGCTGCGCACTGACCACCTGGGGTCAGTTCCTGCATTGAGCGTCTGTACCTTAGTTGTCAGTGGGCATCATAGTGACTAGTTGTAGTTGTTCTGCTGTTTGGTCATACATATATATACATCTAAACTAATAAAAGCGAAATATTAAAATTAACCGTTTCTCCGAGACAGGGTAAGCCACGCCCACCAGCCAATCAGAGTGGCTGTATGCAAATTAGCCCAGCCAACATGGCGGCCGCCACTCCCGGACCTGAGGAAACGTTTAGGCAGCGTCCGTTGCAGCAGGAGCGAGAGGGAAACTGTTTTCGGCCCTCGGCGAGCAGCCTCCGAAACATGTTTCAATAATGTATCAATCATAGAATCCTCGGGAGCTGAAGGGAACAGCAGACCTAGCCTGAGT
>PVJC01029124.1:0-12950 GCA_004026665.1 Murina feae | reverse complement strand
AGAGCAAGGCCGGTGTGGTGGGCAATCTTACCCACTAGAGGTAAAGTTGCCACGCCTGGTCCCTATTATTCTAAATTAATTTTCTTCTAGTCTCTCTCTCTTCATTTTGCGTGCGGCCTCCTCCAGAACTCGAACCTGAACGGGAACCCTGAACCACGCGGGATGTGTAAGGGGCTCCCGCAACTGACCACCAGAGGGCAGCTCCTGCGTTGAGCGTCTGCCCCCTGGTGGTGGTCAGTGCTCATCATAGCAACCAGCTGTTCAGTCAATTTGCATATTAGTGTTTTCTTATATAGGATGCTTGAGTTTATTCTCTTATTTTCTAACTTTTTGACTCATTATTTTTTAATATTCCTGTTTTTAAACGTATTTAAAGACATTAGCTTTACTCTATAGGTTCTAATAAATAATTTTATCATTCAGTTCTAAGTATTTTAAAATTTATATTAAGATTTCTTATTTAATCTATAAGTTTATATTTTTTAAATACTTCCTGAATTGTGTTTTATAATTAAATAAAAATTATTTTAGAGAAGAGAGAGACTAAGGGAGGGAGGAAAAGAAAGGAAGGGAGGGGAGGAGGAAGACAGAGAAATTGGTTTGTTGTTCCACTTACTTATGCATTCATTGGTTGCTTCTTGTATGTGTCTTGACCAGAAATCAAACCCATAACCATGGCATATTGTGCTGATGCTCTAAAGAACTGAGCTACCCAGCCAAGGCAATCTATACATTTTTAAACAGAGTGTTTTTAAACTTCAAATATGCAGGAATATTTAAAATTAATTTTCAATTTATTATTTATGGTCAGAGACCATGATCTTTATGAAATTCATTCTTTAATCATTAAATTTTATATCCCAATGCATGCTCTCTTGAAAATTTTCCTGTATGGTTCAAAAAAACAATTATCTAGTTATTGGAAGTTGGTCTAATTTTTGGCCACTGTGTCAGTCTTGTTAACTGAGTTATATCCTTATTGGGGTTTTTTGTTTAACTTATTTCAATAATTGAGAAAGACATATTGAAATCTTCCACCATAGTATTTTATTAATCAGCTTCTTTCTGTAGTTTTATTAATTTTTGTTTCTGTATTATAAAGCTATTTTTTAAATTTATGAATATTAAAAATTATATGTGCTTGCACTTAATATTTCAAGGTTAAATATTACCTTTTGTATCCTCAATTATACATTTTGTCTTATTCTATTTTATCTGCTATTAATATAGCTACGACAGTTTTCTTTTGCATCAAATTTGCCTGATATATTTCTTCATTTTTTAAAAAGTTTCTCTTTACGCATTGTTTCTCTTGTAAATAGCTTATATGTGGATTTTTCTGTTGTTTAATCCTGTTGTCAATATTTCTCTTAGCTGGTGAATTTTGTACATTTATTAATTGGCATTAATTCTGATTTATACCACCTTAATTTTTTTTTTAATTTATTCCACTTATTTGTATGTCTCTACATCTTCTTCTTATGTAATTAACTAGAGGCCCAGTGCATGAAATTCATTCACGGAGTGGGACTGGGGGGTGGGGTGGTGTCCCTCAGGCCAACCTGAACCCTTTCCAATCTAGGACCCCTTGAAAGATGTCTGACTGTGCGTTTAGGGTGGGATTGGGCCTAAACGGGCAGTCGGACATCCCTTTCACAATCCAGGACTGCTGGCTCCCGACCTCTCGCCTGCCAATTGCTCCTACCACTCCCTGCCAGCCTGATCAACGCCTAACTGCTCCTGTGCCAGCCTGATTGCCCTTAATTGCCTTCCCCCTGCCAGGATGGTCCCCCCCCAACTGTCCCCCTCTACCAACCTGGGTCCCCCCCAACTGCCCTCCCCTGCAGGCCTGGGTTCCCCCTAACTGTCTTCCCCTGCAGGCCTGGGTCCCCCCCCCAACTATCCTCCTCTGCCAGCCTGGTCCCTGCCAACTGTCCCCCTCTGCCGGCCTGGGTCCCCCCAACTGCCCTCCCTTGCTGGCCATCTTGTGGTGGCCATCTTTGACCACATGGGGGAAGCCATCTTGTGATGGTCAATTTGCATATTACTCTTTTATTAGATAGGATATCTATGTCTTCTTCTAACATGACATGAATTTTAGCATGATTTTCCAATATTTGTTCCTCCCCCTGCCCACACAACTTCTCTTTTAATATAATACAGATTCTTAATTCTGGGTTATTCCAAAAGTTTTTCCTGTTTCTTTGGAAAGCTACTGTCATCTTAAAAAACAGCTAAGACTCAAGGCATGTGATCATTTTTGTTTTATTTTTATACTGCATCAACTCCTAGATTAATCCCTTCACTTTGTCCAAAACTGTTTCAAAATGAGAGCTGTCCTACAGCAAGCTCTCAGCCTTTGAATGCCTGAGAATATTTAAATCATGTGTTAGTTTGACTGGATATGCATTTCTAGAATGTAACTTATTTTCTATAAATACTTTGACATCAAAATTTTCAAGAGAAACATTAAATGCAAGAAGACAACAAGTCTCTTTGTATAAGCTGTAGAATTTTCTATTGTCTTTAAAATTTTAGATTTTATTATACTGTGTCTGGGTATGAGTTTCTTCTTCTCCCTTCTCTTTGGCACTCTATAAGCCCTTCTGATCTGAGAGTTCTTATTTGGTTAATTCTGAGAAGTTGATCTCTACCAGTTTTTCAAACATTTCCCCACAGTCCTTTTTATTGAGCTCTATGTGTAATGCTTTCACTTCTACTTCTATCCTTCATGTATTATAAACATTTTTTCTTCTTGTTTCCTTAATCTAATCTTCCAATTTGCTAAATAATTCCTCATCTCTATTCATAAAACTCTTTAGCCTGTTATGTTTCTTATATAACATCTTTATTATTTATTATCTTATATAATAAAAGCGACCAAACGGTGGAACAGCCAGAATGACAACTTGACCAGTCGCTATGATGCACACTGACCACCAGGGGGCAGATGCTCAATGCAGGAGCTGCCCCCTGGTGGTCAGTGCACTACCACAGTGGGAGTGCTGCTCGGCTGACCAAATGAGTGGTTGCTCCCACTGCAAACCCCAGAGTGGCAGGAACCTGAGCTGTGATTGTTGCCTCCTCACCCCAGGCTCCTCCTCCTCCTCCTCCTCCTCCTCCTCCTTTTCTTCTCCTCCTCCTCGCTCCCTGCTGCCTCCTACAGATGCTCAAAGGCCACACAGCACCTCTGCAGGGCTCACAGAGCTGACCCTGGAGACTGGGAGGCAGGTTCATGGCTGCCGTGGGACTGAGGCCTACTCTGCCACCTCTCAGTGCTATTGTCCCTAGGCCTGGCCCTGACCAGGTCCCCTGGAGAGGCGAGTGCTCCAGCTCTATGGAAGATGCCGGACCAGGGAGCAGCCGATCAGCTGATGAGCGTAAGCAGTGCTCCCACAGCATCCTGATCCCTGCAGGCCACGCCCCCAACCCGTGCATGAATCCCGTGCACTGGACCTCTCTCATTTTTCATAAATAATATTGTTATTTGTTCTTTTTGGTATTTTCTTGTTCTTGTTTCTAACTGAAATATCTTTTTTTTTTTTTTAGCATGTTTATTAGGATAATTTTAAATTCTTGGTTTACCTATTCCAATATTTCTGCTTTTGGGAGAGAACTTGTAATGCCTTGTGCACATGTGTTTTAATAGTTGACTCACTAAACTTCTTATTTCCACCTATGAGCTTGTTTTCCCCAGGGGTTTTTATCCCTGATGTCAGTCAGTTTGTATGGGAAAGGCCCAACCCCAGTCCAGGTTGCCTCAAAGCACTGAGGGGTGTGGAGGGGAGGCCCCTCATCTGGAGAGCTCCAGGCACCAGAGAACCCCAGGCGCCTTCACCCTTGCTCTCCAGAGAAAAGCAGAGAATGAGGGAATACTCGACTATAATTCCCCTGAGGCCAGTTGATGTCCTGTTTCCCCCGGAGCTTCTCCCCAACGCAGCTCCTATGGCCCTGGTTAGAATCCTGAGACAGGCACATTCACCTGGGGGAGATATGCTTTGCTCCACGGCAACGACAGGAAAATGCAAGGAAGGGCAGGACTGTAAATTTGTTTCCCATTTGCTCTCTCGTTTCCTCATAATGTTCTCACTCTCCTTTCTCCTCATCCTTGCTCCCCTCCTTTCCCCACTCTATCTCTTATAAAAGTCCTACCTTCCACCCTGTGGGGTAGGTTGCTTCACTTTCCTCTTTGTTTGGGTTTCCCGCTTTAGTTCTTGCTAGTTTTGACCTTGGAGGAAGGAGTGGCATTTATTGGCTAGTTCAGCACCTTGGTGGGCTGTGGTGGCTTCTCTTCCTTCAGCACAGCCCTCTGCGAGAGTCTCAGGTAATGCCCACCCACCTGCAGATGGGGAAGTCAAGGCTTGCAGGGTCCAGTGACCAGCCCAAAGGTCAGAGGACCTCCACGCTCAAACCATACAATTTTAGGCCTGGGCCAGTCTTTTCTGACATTCCTCCTGCAAAGGTCTTGAGCGCCTCCTTCCTAGGAGTGAAATTTGACCACCATTTGCTATTTACTAGGGACATTGACAAAGTATTAAGACGTCAGTGCCATCACACGGCACCACCCACCACCGAGGTAGTGGGCTCCCTTGCTAAGCAGTTTCTTGAAAGCAAAGGAATCCCCTTATTTTTTAAAAAATATTTTTTTATTAATTTAAGAAGAGAGAGAGAGAGAGAGAGAGAGAGAGAGAGAGAGATCAATGATGAGAGAGAATCATTGATCGGCTGCCTCTTGCAGGCCCCACACGAGGGATTGAGCCTGCAACCCGGACATACGCCCTGATCAGGAGTCAAACTGTGACCTCCTGGCTCAACCACTGAGTCACTCTGGCCAGAAACCTTTCTTCCTCTCTGTTCCCAGGGCCTAGCAGGGTAACATTTTGTAAGTTTATTCATAGAACATTTCCTTGGGTAGTTTGTAGGATGCATCTCTTTTGCAAAATTCCTTGCCTCATTCCATCGGGCCTAGGGTTGGTGACAGCTCCCCTGGGGTACCCAGCACAATACACTGTCCTTTTCAGGTCTCACTTTGCAAAGAGCCTCCTTACACATAAACTTTCCTCTAACTCTAATATGAGTGAGCCGTATTTCAGACGGAACCTTGACTGATTTTCATAATTTTGTAAAATATATGTATAAATATAGATTATTTATATAGTGTCATTAGAAACATGCTATCCTATATAATAAAAACGTAATATGCTAAGTGTCCGGTCATCCAGTCGGCCATTCAACCAATCAAAGCATAATATGCTAGTGATATGCTAAGCCTGCTCAACTGCTCGCTATGACATGCACTGACCACCAGAGGGCAGATGCTCCAACAGTAGGTTGGCTTGCTGCTGGGGTCAGGTTGATTGGGATTGAGTGAGACGGGCTGGACACACCCTGCAGCCCTCCCATGGTCCCTCCCCCGCTGGCCAATCTCCCGAGTTTCTCCCCGGCCCAGATGGTGCATCAGTGAGGTCTCTCGGCCTGGCCTATGACCTCTCGTAACCCGGAACTTCTCAGGGGATGTTGGAGAGCTGGTTTTGGTGTGACAGTGAAACTACTGGTCACTAAGACATGCACTGACCATCAGGAGGCAGACATTCAACACAGGAGCTGCCCTTGGTGGTCAGCGCATTGCCACAGGAGGAGCATTGTTCAGCCAGAAGCTGGCGAGCGCAGTGGCAGTAGTGGTAGCCTCTCCTGCCTCCGCGGAAACGCTAAGCATGTCAGACTGACGGCTTTGGCACGATCGCTGTAGGGACATCCCCTGAGGGCTCCTGGACTGTGAGAAGGCGCAGGCCAGTCTGAGGGACCTGTGAATTTCATGCACTGGGCCTCTAGCCTATATATATAAAAGTCTAAGCAACCAGATGACTGGACGGTAGCTATGATGTGCACTGACCACCAGAGGGCAGATGCTCAAGGCAAGAGCTGCTCCCTGGTGGTCCTTGCGCTTCCACTGCAGATGGGTGCCAGACCCCAGGCTCACTGCTGGTGAGCACAGCTGCAGTGGCACAAGCCTCTCCCGAGGACACTCCCTCTGCGTGCCTCTCCTCCATCTGGACCTGGACTGGTTTTGGGACCAGCAACTAGTCAGACTGTGTGTGAGCCAGAAGCCACTTCTCTGGTGCCACGTGAGGAGCGAGGCTGAGAGGATGAGCAGCTGCACAGTCATGGACACACCCATATCGACCTAGGACGGGCATGCGAAGACCACAGCAAAGTGGCAACGAGCCTACTGAGCAGCAGCAGTGGCAGGCCCAGGCTCGGGCCCCTCCCAGGCTGCCTGCTGCTTGGCGCACTACTTCATGCTGTGTGGGATCGACAGGGACAGCAGGCTGGAGCCCAGCGAGCTGGCAAGTAAGGCTGAGCTGCCTCGGTGCATAGGTCCACTGATCCCCATAGGCCAGGCTGAGGGACCCTACTGGTGCACTAATCTGTGCACCAGGTGTCTAGCATATTTATAAATATACTTGGTTTACTATTGTATTACTGTAATAATAAAATATTTCTTCTGAAATATAATGTATTGGGGGCCTGCATTCAGAAAGGTTCGGTGAGGAAATTAAAGACAGAAGATGAAGAACCATTTGGCCTTTAGGGGTGCTAAGCCCCCCAAGGGCAAGCAGCCCTGTTTCTTGGGTGTTCAGCAGTCTGAACATCTTGCTCCAGCACCCACTGTGCTCAAGGCTGGGCTGTATGCAGCATCTGGGCTTTGATGGAGGCCCTGGCACCTGCTGGGATCTGGCCCAACTCATGTCCAGACTTTGTGTGGCAAGAGAGTGAGGCCACAGGCTCCAAACGCCTGGTCACCTGGGGTGTGTGGGGGCGAGGAGAGGTCAGCTCTGACCGTCATGGGCTGTGGAGCCCCAGCCAGGTGTCTTCCCTCCCTCTGAGGTCTCATCTGCAGAGGACCCTCAGCCACCCAAATGGTGCCAACATCCTTTTAAAATATTTAAACTTCATTTGCTGGAGCAGCAGGAGAGATGCAATTAGGTTTTTCAGTAAAAGATACTTCTGAGGAGAGCTGGTTCTTTCTGTGCTTAGGGACACTCCCTCGCCCCTCCATTTCCCACCACAGCGCAGCACCTTCATTCCCCAGGCTGGGCCTACAGCTGCCTTGGCGTGGGGGATGGGCTGAGGACGTGCTGCAAAGCCTGATGGGAAAGGGGCTTGAGAAGGGGAGGGTTCTGTGCTAGAGATGAAGAAAGGTGCTGCCTGTGCAGGGCAGAGGCTGAGGCTTGGGAAAATGGGCTCTTGTGTTGGGGCTGATAGTATACAACTGGAAAAACAATAGCAGATATTTATTAGTCTTTTCCAGCTTACAAAGTGCTTTCATATTCCACATTTATTGAATCCTTAACAGACCCCTGAGGTCAGATTATAATTCAAATGAGCTTAGAGTTTTGAGAGGATTTCCCCAAAGTCTCAGAGCTGGCCCTTCAGTCCAAGTCTGCTGACACTCCTCTCTAGACCATGACAGGGACCCTTTTGTCCTCCCAGCCCACCTCCTACTCCAGCCCCTGCAGCAATGCTCTGCCCGAGGTTTCTCTCACTCCTGACTCCAGCACGCATAGCTGGAACCATGGGAGCCACGCAGCATCCAAAGGGACATAAATGTTGATCAACGGAGGAAGGGAGCCAGGACATAAATGCCCCCCTATTCTGTTCCTTGGATGGACAATTAGGGGTGCTACAGCTCCCTAGACTCTCTGAGAATACACCTCCATTGCCCACAGCAATAACCAGCTTGATAGATGGTACATGCTTGTTTTCGCATCTCCTTCGCTCCTGTTTCACTTCACCTCCTTCCTCTCTTGATTTCTTTGAATCTCTTCTCAAACCAAGTTGCCGGCTCAAAAGCCCTTGCTGTAGGTTTTCATCTGTGTCTTTCAAGCAAAGACCATCATGACTCCTTCTTCCATCAGTCCAGGTGGTGGGGGTGGGAGAAGGGCAGATACAGATGGCTTGTTAATTACTACTGTATATTTCCAGGGGCTACTGTAACATTTACCACAAACTTGGTGGCTTAAAACAAATTTAATCTCTAAGTCCAAAACCAAGGCATCACCAGGGTTATACTCCCTCTGAAGGCTCTGGGGGAGAATTCTTCCTTGCCTCTTGGAGCTCTTGGTGGGTCCAGGTGTCCTTGGCTTGTGGCCCCATCTTCACATGACTTACTTCTCTGTGTGTCATCTCTCCCCATTCTTTTCCTCATAAGGACACATGTCACTGGAATTCGGGCCCATCCTGAATCCAGGATGATCTCATCTAAAGACCCTTAACTTAATTACATCTGCAAAGACCGTGTTCAGATAAGTTCACATGCACATTCTGGGGTAGACTTTGACATATCTTTGTGGGGGCCACTTTTCAACCTACTATACAACCCCTTTTGCACAAAGTATAAGACACACAGGCACCTTAAGCAGAGAATCTCGGGATCTGAAAACCTAGAATAGATGGCAGGTGAAGAAAAAGTGTGAGCCTACAGGAAGTTCCAGAGGGAGGAGAGCCAGTGTACAGATGTGGCCAAAATCGGAGGCTGGGGAGAAGCTGGATGTGACCAGTGTGTAGGCACCTCACATGAATCCTGAGGCCAGGTCCTGCAGGTGGGATCAGGGCTCCAACAAGATGGCTCATAAAACAGGTTCAAGAGTAAGTAGATCTCAGATAGGTCACTGTGCGCCTTCATGGAAGATGGGATGCACCGGCTGGGGGCTGCACAGCTGTGGGTGGGAACAGACTAGATCTGCCCCAAAGAATGTACAAAGGCATCCTCTTCTGGACTAAATGCTGGCTGTGTATTAATGAGATGGAAATATAAGACTCCTGGGTTTGGTTCAGAGAGAAATAAAAAGGACAAGGTTGAGGGCAGGGTTGGCAAGACAAGAAACAGAGAACGAACAGGCTATGAGCATCAGCCGTCCAGGCACTGGGCATCGTGGCGGATGCCACCCCAAGTCTAATTCAAAATGCATAACAAAACAACCAGGTGTTTTTAAAGCAATAAACACTGATTATAGGCACATACTTTGTTACGTACGCTATATAGCTCACAAAAGCATGAATGCTGCCTGTAATAAAACCAGCCAAAAAGTCTCTGTTACAGTTTACGTTTGCAAAAATGAGATGGCACTCTATAATGCTTTAATTCATCACATTTTGTATTTTCACGTCGAAGTACATTTTGACATTCCTCCATGGCTGCAGTACATTCTAGACTATAGAGCTGCCATGATTTAATCACATTGGTGAGCATTTACATTGCATTTCTAGTTTCACTATTACAAGCAGGGCAATTACTGCTTTTATACACTTGTCTCATGACATAAGAAATTCTCTCAGCGAGATTTGCTAAGGAGGAATGTGAAGTCCTTTCCCTTCAATCCTAATTTTCTCTTATTGAGGTAAAATTTACACACAGTTCTCAAGTGTCCAACCCAATAACATTTGACAAAGGTTTATCACCTGCTCAAAATAGAAATCGTTTTCATCACCTAAGAAAGTTCCTTCACGCCCCCTTTCAGTAGTCGGTCCCTGTCCCAGCCTTTTACAGGAGACCTGTTCGGATTTCTTTTACCATAGATTCGTTTTGCCTGTCTTTGAGCTTCCTAAATATGAAACCATACAGTGTTTCTCTTTTGTGTCTGGCTTCCTTCATCAAACTTAATGTTTTTCAGATTAATCCATATTGTCACATGTATACACAGTTCATTCTAATTTATATTTTATGTTAACTTATATATGTATTATTTGTATTATGTATTGTTTTTATTCCACTATAAGAAAAATACCACCATTTGTCCTCTCCTATTGCTTTTATATAATCAATATAAATGTCTCTTATGATTTTATTTTATTTTATTATTTTTAAATATATTTTATTGATTTTTTACAGAGAGAGAAAGGGAAAGGGATAGAGAGTCAGAAACATCGATGAGAGAGAAACATCGATCAGCTATCTCCTGCATGCCCCCCACTGGGGATGTGCCCGCAGCCAAGGTACATGCCCTTGACCTGAATCGAACCTGGAACCCTTGAGTCCGCAGGCTGATGCTCTATCCACGGAGCCACACCGGTCAGGGCTCTCCTGTGATTTTATATTATTATTTTTATCATACTGTTTGACCACACCACTGCCCCACAGTCCTGACTTACAGGGAGGGTACAGAAAGATGTTGAAGTCCTGAACTGTCAGAGTCCAAAGGACTCCCACACCATTGCCCTGAAAGTAAGCTGGAAATGAACTACCACCCGAAAGGATGGTGGTTTGCTCCTGATCACGCAGTTCTCTAGCGTTTCTGAGAGTCTTTAGGCTAGAGATTGCCCATGAAAACTTCCTTCAGAGAAAGAAAGGAAGGGAGTGGAGGGGAGCGCTGAGAATACTACTACATGCAAGGGCTCAGTGTCTGGATAATAGAATTTCCTCTGTCTGGTAATTTAACAGCTGCAGTACTCCAGGGGGCAGTCCCTCTGAAGGAGGCCCGTTAATTACCGCCAGGCCAGAGAAAAATTTCCCCCAGACCCCCATATTCTAGGCTGCATTTCATACCAATTAAAAGTCTAATCCAGTGTGACTCTTTCCCAGAAAATTAGCATTATGGAATTTGATGAAGTGATGCTTTTAATAGACTGTGGCATTTTGGTGGACTTAGTCACAGCGTAAGGCCTCTCTTGCTCCTCAGGGAGGTCAGCGAGACCAGATCCCTGGGATTTGGGCTGTTGGCACAGGGTGGCCCAGAGCAGTGGGAGTGAGGGAAAAGTGGGAGGTTCGGTTAGGAAAAGCACTCTCAGTGAGTTCATTCATTTTTTTGACCAACTCTACTTACGGTAAGAGGCAACTGACAAGGAATCATCGTGTTGTAGGATTTCATTCAATCATTTGAGTTCTTATATTTATGTCAGGCACTGGGAAGAGAAAGATGAATTTGACTATTTCAACCCTCCAGGAGCTAAAGGAGTCCATAGGGAAAAGCTCCGACACCTGCCTCCGCATCACATTCACACCCCAGATTATGCCTCCTGGCTTCCCAGTTGTTCTTATGAACTAAAGCTTTGTAACCGGGATGTTCTGGTTAATAACCTATCACACCAAGGATCACCTGTACCTTAACCATAACCTGCTCATAGAACCCAGAGAGAAATGCTGGACTAGTGAAGACAAGAAGGGAACACATGGATGGACACAAAGACCACCAGAAAACGTCAGGAGCCACAGGCTAGTTCAGAAATGACCTGGGCGATGTCCTCATTAGTATGATTGGACTCTCTTTCCTATGTTTTTTGTCTTCATCCAAGGTTCCTGGCTCACAGTTCCCCAAACCTTTGGAATTTTCTCAGTGCTGGGAGTGATAAAGGTGTCTTTTTTTAGGTGACATTTGCAAAGCACCTTATGATGGGGGCTGGATACCAGTGATAAGAGGGTTGGCACTTTCAGTCTCTCTACCCTCCCCGCTTCCGTCCCCCAACACACACACACACACACACACAATCTCTGGGAAGGAGACTTGAAGTTGAATCAATGACCAATGATTGAATCAATCATGACTCTGTAATGAAGCCTCCATACAAACCCCAAAGGACTGGGTTCAGAGAGCTTTTCAGTTGGCAAACACGTGGAGATTCAGGGAGAGTGGTGCACCTGGCGAGAGCACAGGAGCCCTGCACTTCTTCCCCGTACCTTGCCCTATGCCTCTCTTCCATCTGAATGTTCCTGAGTTACATCCTTTTATAATACACTGGTGACCTGGTAAATAAAATATTTGACTTCTGTTGGCTGCTCTAGAAAATTAAGCAAATCCAAGGGTCATGGGAGCCTCTTATTTATGGCCAGTCAGAAATACAGGTGACCTCCTGGGCTTGTGGTTGGCATTCTGAGTTGGAGGGAGTTGTTGGAACCTCTCATTTGCAGCTGGTTGGTCGGTCAGAAGCACAGGTCACAACCTGGACTTGGGCACTGAGTGGAGGGTGGGCTTGTGGAAATGAGCCCTTTATCTGTGGAATTTGATTCTATCTCCAGTAAATAGTGTCAGAATAGAACTGAATTCTTGGACACCACAGCTGGTGTCTGCAGCATTGTTTGTGGGTGTGGGGGATTCTCTCCTCACATTGAAATGGGTATCAGAACATAAAAGACTCCCACTTACCACCCTGACCGGTTTGGCTCAGTGGATAGAGTGTCGGCCTGCGGACTGAAGGGTCCCAGGTTCGATTCCGGTCAAGGGCATGTACCTTGGTTGGGGGCACATCCCCGGGGGGGGGGGGGGTAGGGTGCAGGAGGCAGCTGATCGATGTTTCTCTCTCATCAATGTTTCTAACTCTCTATCCCTCTCTCTCTTCCTCTCTGTAAAAAAAATCAATAAAATATATTTTTTTAAAAAAGACTCCCATTTACCAACAACAAAAAGTTTTGATGATAAAAATGCTACTTTAGAGAACCCAAAGGAAGCACTCTTTTCTCACCCTGTGATTTCTAGCTAACAGGAATTTTAACGAAGTGTTTGTGGTACACCTGTCCTACCAGTGCTGTGGGCTGAAGGAGGGAAAATAGCAAGCAATGGTTAAAAGAATCACCATCTCTTTAGTCTGAAGGGTAGTCACAAAATATAGACTATTTGACAGCCTTAATTTCAGAAGAGGTCCTGTCTACAAATTATCTCAGGTCCCCTCTAAGTATGACCAGACGTCAGGAGATTCGGTTTGATGATACAATTTACATTCTGGGAGCTAGAATTCCCAATCATTTAAACATTGGCCCGGAGAAACAAGATGGCGGCATAGGGTAGACACCGCATATGCAGCTGTGAACAACTATTTCAGAAAAACCACGAAAAGAACATACGGACACCACTCGCACCCACAGGAAGGCTGGCTGAGTGAAAATCCTACAACCAGAGAAGAGTCTGAGACTCAGAGCAGCAGCGGAAGCAAAGTACAGAGGTACGGAGGCGCGCGCA
>PVJC01029123.1:0-22104 GCA_004026665.1 Murina feae | reverse complement strand
CCCACGAGTGTTGCCCTATTTCTCCTCCCAGCCCCCTCTGCTCCCTACGTTTAAGAAACCTCTTTATCGTTCAGCCGTGGCCTGTAGAACTCCACTGACTGGACCGGCTCCTGGCTGCACTTTCAGAAGGAGGTGATTTGGACAACCACAAATGTGGTTATTTTTATTAAGGATTGGGAGTCACCTCTCTGGAGTTTGTGTGGAGGACATTAATGGAGTGCCACTGTAACTAACAGCTGGGCAAGCACCCAATGTCCCACAGGGCGGGGCTCACCAGGCATGCACTCCTCTCTCAGAGCACAGTTACCCTGGCCCTAGGGAGACCTGGCTGCTAAAATGGCATGTATTGCCTCAGGCGCAGCTAGCCAAGGGGTGGGGGCAAGCATACTTGCTGGGGAGAAGCGAGACACCTCTCCCCAGGAGTTTCCTCCAATGCTTCTGAACCCAGCAGCTTCCTAACGTGGGATGCGGACTTGAACATCATGTTGTCCTACAACCGCGAAGCTTGCACATTGCAGAGAACTTCGGAGACCAGGTGCAACTCAACCGCATCGTGTACACGAGGCCCAGGGATGCTAAATGCTCCACCCGAGGCCACGCAGACCAGACCCCTGGACCTGTAAATGCAATTTACCTCCTAATCTGCCACACCGACTCTGGGGGATGGTAGATACGCTTTTAAATGGGAAGTCCCCTCTTCCTGAAGTTTGGGTATTGTTTCTATCCTTCTGGGCCCTGCCTTCTTTAACTGAAATAGGATTTTCCTGGGACATTAATTGCTTTTGGAGGCGATCTGAACATGAAACATTGTTTTCAGTCTTAAAAATATTTTTTTTGGCTTCTCATCATTTCCTTCCTAATGTCAGGTTTCTTGTCCCCAGGCTAACCACCTCATACGGGTTTTTTCTTTTTCTTTTGTCTTGGACCAACTCAATTGCTTTCTGAATCACATTGGGAGTAAACAAAGCAAAACACATGGTTTTAAGGGTTATTGTTGTTTGAATTCTCTGAAACCAGAGTCAAGAGAACAGACTCTGTTAATGTGTCGAAGGATGTAAAGATTAACAGAGTTGTGTTTTGGCACATTTATCTTCTGTTCTTGTTATTTATACTTTTATCTCATCTGTCCTACTTGAGATTTGACTATGGAGATGGGATAAGCCTTATTAAACTTTAAGGCATTTATATCATCTGTGCCCGATTAGGTAGCAAGTACTTAACTATCCTATATAATAAAAGGCTAATATGCAAATCTACCAAATGGTGGAATGACTGGTCGCTAGGACACGCACTGATCAGCAGGGGACAGATGCTCAATGCAAGAGCTGCCCGCTGGTGGTCAGTGCGCTCCCTCAGGGGGAGTGCCACTCAGCCAGAAACCCTGAACCAGGCTCACAGCTGGCGAGAGAGAGGGGACAGGTTGGGCTGAGGGACCTCCCCCACCCCCCCATATCACTCCCACCCCCCAAGGGCACGAATTTTTGTGCACCAGGCCTCTAATACAATATAATAAAGAGGTAATATGCAAATTGACCATCATACCCTCACAAAATGGCTGCCTACGACCAAGCCAGCGGGGGGTGGGGCAATTGAGGGCAACCAGGCCATCAGGGGGGTTAGTCAGGGATGACCAAATGACTGAACAGTAGGCTGTGTGGGGTGACCAGATTGGCATGGGGAGCAGTTAGGAGTGACCAGGCCAGTAGAAAGAAGACAGTTGGGGTGATCAGGCTGGCATGCAGAGGCAGTGAGGGGTGATCAGGCCAGCAGGGTGGTCAGTCAGGGGTGACCAGCAGGCAGGCAGGTGAGTGATAGGAGCCAGCGGTCCAGGATTGTGAGAGGGGATGATTGGGCTTAAACCAGCAGTCAGACATCCCCCTAGGGGTCCTGAATTGGAGAGGGTGCAGGCTGGGGCTGAGGGGACCTCCCCGCACACATGAATTTCATGCACTGGGTCTCTAGTTTTTAAAATAAATGAGTAAATATATAGTCAAATAAATTATTCATAATATACAATGTCTTCCATTAATAGAAATGGGGTGCATAAGCTATGAATGGCTGTTCCCAGGCACCAAGTCAACACCTAATCACATATAGCAAACTGGTTTATGCCACTCAGACTATCCATAACGTCATCTCTACCATCCTATCTAGAGCACTGACGCCAGACTGATTCTAGGACCTTGAGCCCTGCTTATTAATTTTATGAATATTAATTTCTGCAGGTAAATAATGATGTAAACTTCTTGGTCCCTTGACTCAGAAAACTGTAGCCATGTGTTGAATATTTTCTATCAGAGGCCAACTCTACAGCCCCCCAGGGGGGAGTACTCTCTTTTCGCCTGCACTGATAAATAGAATTCGCACTACATCCCCCTGGGTGGTTGGTGGACTATGTCAGGGGCGGGTTTGTTGTATATCGCTCATGTTCTAGAAGCCATTCCTAATAATTCACGTCTCAACATCTCAGAAGAAAGTCCCATCTTCTGCTCTGTTTTTACATAATACACTGAAATATTTGAGGGTTTGTGAACATACATACCCATTAGTGGCATTCAGAAATCCAGTAGCACCAGAGAGTTGGGGCCAGTCAAGCTCATCTGTAAGTGCTGTTGGTAAACTGAAGAAGGATTTCTAAAGAAAAAATAAAGGGGTGATCATCAAAATGGTCATTTGTTTTCTACAAGTAGTAAGATTATTCATTGCCGAGGCATTGCTCTCTCTCTGTCTCTCACTCTGTCTCTTAATCTCTTTCTTTAAGGGACTTGGGGGCATTTAAGGCATTTGCCTCTTAACTTTAACCAGCATCAGGACATTCACAAACATGCGCATCCCTCCTGAACTCGCTTCCCATCAGCAGCTGTGAAAGATGGAGAGCGCATGGCAACACAGACTCATCCCTCACTTGAAAGGGATGGGTGCTCTTCCTAGTCCTATAAACTGGCTGAGATTTTCTCCATATTTGAGTGTAGACATTCAGGAAATCGACTGCCTGGAAAGTAATAAGACCCAAGCCTCCAGCAAAAATGCCTCCTTGAGTTCAAAGCTATGCCCTTAGTCAAGAAAAGGGTGCCTCCTGCCCTCCTTGGGGGTGTCAGACACCTTTGAGAATCTAATTATGGTTCCTTTCCCACAAGGTGCATGTGTGCTCAATGAGTTCAAGGACTCCTGACACAGTGCTGACAGAATTAGGATTCATTGACCGTATTTCTATGGCTTGTGTGAACTCAGAGAAGAGAATGCTCCCAGCTGTGTCCCCTTCGTGTCTCTGTAATACATGTCCTTGGGAATGAACACTCCTCTGCTCTAATTTCTAGAGAAAGATTACCTAGTATGATGTTTTCAGAATAGGTTGCCAGATGTAGCACATAATTGCTCTGTTAAATTTGGGTTTCAAGAAACAAAATGTGGTATATACACACAATGGAACACTATTCAGCCTTAAAAAAGGAAGTTCTGACACATGTGGCAACATGGACAAAGCTCAAGGACATTATCCTAAGTGAGATAAGTCAGTTTCACAAAAATATAAATACTATATGATTCCACTCATGGGAGGTTTTTAGAGTTGTCAAACTCATAGAAACAGGAAGTAGAAAGATGAGTGCCAGAGCAGAAATGGGAGTTGATTTTTTCCAGTAAAGGGTTAGTTTTGAAAGATGAAAGAGTTCTAGAGTTTGGTCCCATGACAATGTAAATATACTTAATTGTGTATTTAAAATTTGTTAAAACAGTTTGATGTTATGTGTATTTTAGCACAATTAAAAAAGCACATATGCAAACTTTTTAATTTCAGGTACACAAGGAATAATTTGTAGTATAAGTATAGCTCATGAAGTGTTTAGGCTATACGTATGCTTCAAAAATTCAGATTGAACTGGGTGTCCTGTATTTTACCTGGGAATCCTAGTTTGGATAAACATGGTGAAGGCCAGTGTTCCTGTTTTGCCTTGGCTGCCAGGAAACCTCAATGTCTGGCTATAGGAAGCAGTTTACCGTAATGTCATCGCCTCCATGTGCCCTTCGGGACTTTCCTTACAGTAATATACATTAAATTTTTATAATAAACGTACTACTTTGTAACCAGGACAAAAACAAAATAAAGATACAATTTTAATAATATATTTATAAAGTGACCCCCCCACCCCCGATATTCACCTGTAATTGAAAAACAAAATTTTAAAAATGTACATTTTCAAATCTTTAATGAGACAAAGTGTGGCTTTTCCTTCCTTAACAGCCTGAGGTTCCAATTCTCTTAAGGAGCCAGGGTGAGGACCTTCATGCAAGAGGAAGTGAGCAGGAGGCTGGGCCATATGCCATTTGAAAAACTGCATTCAATGATATGATTGCTTTGATGTGGTTGGCTTTGAGATATTAGCTTTATTTTTGATTCTAAAAGAACATTTAAGTTCCTCTGAAGGGGGCATGGGTTTTCAATACTGAAGACTATGCCATTCCAGGGATTGGCACTTCATCCTCATTCCCCAGCAGGAGGCACCCACCACGTTCTGCTCAAAATTCCCCCAAGTGCGGTGACTCAGCTACTCTCTGTTTTGGTTTGCATTTCTCCTGCCACTATAATCAAATGTTTTCGCTCTGTGTGTGTTTTCTAATCTTATTGTTTCCCCCTAGATTTGTCTGCTCATGTGTTTTCTGTAGGATCTAAGAATATTCAAATCGGCTACAGAGTGGGAAAAGCAAACAGAATGGATGAAACACATAAGATGTGTTAAGCTGAGATAGTGAATAAACAGGTAGGTGGCTTGTGAGATGTGGGCAGAACTTATGAGCTGTGTTAACAACTTTCAAACGTAAAAGGTGTGAACAGTTGAAAGAACAATGCGGCACGCCCCATACCACCCTCCCACCTCCTTCTCAGTCATGTGCACAGGGACAGCCCCATGTTTGGGACAGTGGGTAGGGACTGGGTTGTCACAGGAAGTTGCTGGGCAAGAGGTCTTCTGGAAGACAGAGGCGTGTCTGACCCCTTCTGAGCCTGGAATAACAGTGGAGGTGGAGGTGGTAATTCTGGGATGAGCCCGCGATGCAGGGCAAAGATTTTCCTCTAGGCATCAGGGGATCTGACTTTTATATCAGGCTCTACAAATGCAGTAAAGCTCCCTGGTTCAGATCTGACACATTAGAAGTGGGGTCCGTTCTCCATGCAGCCCCATTCTCAGCCAGGGGTGTGTTTCTCAGATGCGATTCTTAGCTCCACAGTGGGGACGAGGAGATGCTGAGGGAGGAGTAGGACAGGTGAGGCCATGGTCAGACACCTGTCCTGAGAAGTGGAGTGTCCGTGTGCCTAGTATTCTCCCAGCTGGGAGCCCTGGAATCCCTCCCATCAGGAATTCTGCGGGAGTGGACAGCGCCTGGTGCTGAATTACAGCGGGGAAGAAGGCTGATTTGCATCCCGCAGCCAGAGCCCAGGAGGTCAGTCAGTCAGCTGCTTAGGTTTTTTTCCTTGTTATTTGACAAACCTTGAAATAATACAAATCTGTTTTCCCTTATGGTGTCATGGTGAGGTTTTATGGTGAGGCTTTAATACTCTTCGTTGTGCAAAATCAGGGAAGATGTGACTTTGCCAGTGTCTCAGGTTCAGCATCTCCTATGGCTCTAGATTATGCCCCTATGGACCTCAACAGGGCTGTTGGGAGGTTGGGAAGTCAGCGAGAGAGGCGAGTTGACAAGTAGAAGCCCTGCACTGGTTCAGGGTGAGTCACCAAGTGTCCCTTTCCAAGTGGACTGTCCCAGGTGTAAGAGGAGGGAGTTTTATTACCAGCCAATGAAGAAGATTTGAGCTGACAAGTGGAAGCCTCCACATATTTTTCTTCCTTAGTGAATTTGGTAGATAAAAATGAGAAGTAACAGCCCCTAATAGCGATGGTTTTATAGACCCTAGCCAAAAGAGTGTTTAAGTCATATCACATTAAACACTAAACGCCTTATTCACGCAACATTATACTCAAGATCATTCAGGCATTTAAGGCAGGAAATATGCAAATTAAGATCTCCCTCATCAACTGCCGATTAGGCCTCTTGAGCATTTATGTTCTCAGGAAACTCGTCTTAAATGTGCCTTAAGTGCACATATGTGGGAGGACTTATTATTTATCAGGAAAAATGTTCCAAGTTTGTAAAGAGCATCAGAAACTTGATGATTCTTAAGTCAAAATGAAGTCAATTTTGCTTCAAAATTCCTTCTGATTTTTCAGTGACATAAAATTGTTTTCATGTCCCAGCAGCCATGTGTATACTGTTTTGGTGCAATATTTTTATACACCAGCACTCTGTGTGTATTTCTATGCATTGAGAAAGTCCACTGGTTCTCATTTTTAATGAATATTGAGTAGAAACAAATGCTTTGGATTTGGGGATGTTTTAAGCCTTAGTTTCAACAACCAACTTATATTTGGGTTTCTCAAAGACATCTTAAGTGAGAGACAGAGTAATAGCATCTATCACACATCTGTCTGGTTCTGACAATTTCCCGATGTCAGGGAATCTTTTTGGTGCCTTTATTTCACTGTTTACATCTGAGCCCTCCTGGCCCAGCAGTGCCTGTGGACAATTTGCACAGAGTATTCCCTTCTCTAATACTCTTAACTGAGTTAGAACAAAATGGATTATTTTCAAAGAGTGCAAAGTCACTTGGAGGAACCTGCAGCCAACTGCTGATGGAAAAAAATATGAAAAATATCATCATTGCCATCATTATTATGCTAAGTGAAATAAGCCAGGGAGAGAAAGACAAATACCATATGATTCCACTTATGTGTGGAATCTAATGAACAAAATAAACTAAAGAACAGAAGAGAAACAGACTCACTGGTACAGAGAACAGACTGACATCTGTCAGAGGGGAGGGTGTCGGGGGCCTGGGTAAAAAAAAGACAAAGGGATTAAGCAAAAACAAAAAGAAAAAAGAAAAAATCTAATGTGAGTCTGTAAGTTTAGTAAGAGGAAGCTAGGCAAGGAGTTTAAGCATAGGAAATGCCAAATACAAAAACCCAAGGCTAATTTCATAATATCATGTATAGAGAACACCAACAATCCCCCCTCTAAATGAATGCCCCAAATACCAAGTACTAGTATACCAGTTATCCATAGCTATGTAATAAATTACTCCAACAAAACAACAAGAGAGCCACTGCATAGGAGAACATATTTGCCAATGTTATCTTTGATAAGGGTTTGATCTCCAACATTTACAGGGAACTCATACAACTTAACAAAAGGAAGATAAACAATCCAATCAAAAAATGGGCAAAGGACCAATATAGGCACCTTTAAAAAGAGGACAAACAGAAGGCCAAGAGATATATGAAAACATGCTCAAACTCACTAATCATCTGAAAGATGCAAGTCAAAATGACAATGAGGTACCATCTCACACCTGTCAGAATGGCTATCATCAATGAATCAACAAAAGACAAGAGCTGGTGAGGATGTGGAGAAAAAGGAACCCTTGCACATTGATGGTGGAAATGCAGACTGCAGCAGCCACTGTGGAGAACAGTGTGGAGTTTCCTCAAAAAATTAAAAACGGAACTCCCATTTAACCCAGTAATCCCACTTCTAGGAATATATCTCAAGAAATCAGAAACACCAATAAGAATGGATATATGCACCCCTATGTTCATAGCAGCACAATTTACAATAGCTAAGATTTGGAAACAGCCTAAGTGCCCCTCAGCATACGATTGGATTAGAAAACTGTGTTACATCTACACAATGGAATACTATGCTGCTGTAAAAAAGGAGTTTTTAACCATTTGCAACAGCATGGATGGACCTGGAGAGCATTATGCTAAGTGAAATAAGCCAGTCAGAGAAAGATAAACATCACATGATCTTACTCATATGTGGAATATAATGAACAACATAAACTGATGAACAAAAATACAGCCAAAGTCATAGAAGCAGCTAATAGACTGTCCAACCTCAGAGGGAAGGCACGGGAGGGTAAGAGATCAACCAAAGGACTTGGATGCATGCATATAAGCATAACCAATGGACACAGACAGTAGGGAGGTGAGGGCGTGTGCTGGGGGTGGGAGCGGCTGGGGAGAGGTCAATGGGGGAAAGGAGACATACGTAATATTTTAAACAATAAGTAATTAAAATTAAAAACACACACACACACGACATACACACTGACCAGTAACAATAGCTGCCCAGTCTGGGGATGATGCCTATTCAATGCACAAACTTCACCTGGAGCTAAATCAATAACTCGAAGGGGAAAGATATTGCATTTCATCTATGACCCTATGCCAGTTCAAAAACTCATGCGGCAGTGAAGAAATAGTCAAATAAAGAATTCCAGTAAAATGGGACCCGTAAACACGTAGAAGACAGAATGGCAGGCCATAATCTTTCATCATTTTGCCTGAAAATAGCTCTTTTTATTATTTTGTTACCTTGCTGGCTCCTCTTAGCCTTTTCCTTCCCCTTTTCTATTATTTATGATTTCCGCGCTAACCCTGTGATTTGTTGATTCAGTGAGCTGAAGGCTGCATCTATCCAAACTGTCCCCCAGCAAATGAAAACGCATCGTGCAGTTGGACTTGACCAAATTCAATTCCTTCCATCATCACTTGCAGAGCAACTGGAGAACTGCAGCAAAATTCATACTCGTGAGAGAAACGGGAGTTTACAATGCCCGCTCTTACAGAGACTATCCCAGGCCAGTTCCTTCCTGGGGCTGCGGAAACGAATTCTTCTGCAGCCAGGCCAGCAGGGTGTCCCTCGGAAAGGGTGACTCACACCCTCGGTTGGTTTTGTAAAGTGGGGTCCTTTCTAAAGTGCCAATCAGGCTGTCATTTTTCTGGGGTGAGGGTAGTTTTCCATTTTCTGAGCGATGACTTCTGGATTTGGCTCTGGCAGAAGCCCCAAGTCCGCAGCCAAGCCCCAGAGGTAAGGACATGAGGTGCCGTGAGGAAGGCACCCAACCACCAGGCCTGACTGGGCTCTCGCTCCCCCATTCCTCGCTCGTAGGAAATGATCTCAATTTCTCCCTCCCCCCTCTTTCATCTCCTCCCAAGAAGCTGTCACAGAACCTGGCTGCTTCTGTTCCTCTGACTGGCGCCCTGGCACAGCCTCTGGCCAGAGTCCCTGTCTCCTCACTGTTGTGACTATTCAGTTCTGCCACTGTCCTGTGAAAATGGTCATAGACAATATGTAAATAAATGGGCATGCTGCATGCCAATAAAGCTTTATCTACAGGAACAGGCGGAGGGCCAATTTGGCCCGAGGGCCATTGTTTGCTGACCTCTGCTCCAGGCTCTGCCAGACTGTTTCTAGCTGAGCTCCAGGTAAAACTGCATTATCTTGGGTAATTAGCTAAGCTCCCAAAGTCTCCATTTTTTTTCCCTTTTACAGTTTTTAAAGTCCTCACCAGAGGGTATTTTTTTTCCATTGCTTTTCAGAGTGAAAGGGAAGGAGGGGGTGGGGAGAGAAAGAAACATTGATGTGAGAGAGACACATTGACTGGTTGCCTTTTGTACCTCCCCCAACAGGAAGTGGGGAGTGAACCCACAACCCAAGTACATGCCCTGGACAGGGAATCGAACCTGTGATCCTTTGGTATACAGGCTGATGCTCTAACCATAGAGAAATACCCCAAGGCTAAGTCTCCATTTCTTCATCTATGAAATACAACAGGGTCATTTAGTATTAAATGAGAGAATACTAAGTACAATGCCTGGCATTTGGTAAACACATATTTGCTTAATATTATGATTATGAGTTTCTGTGTCTGTCTTTCCAACGAGACTTGAAGTTCCCTGAGGTTGAAGACTGCTTTTCACGTCTGGAGCCCCAGTTGGCCACCTTCTCTCTCTCCTCTAATACTAGAGCTGCCACAGTGTTAGTTGGGCACATGGCTGTCCGGCCAGTGTGTGCTCTTGGCAGCTCCCCTGCAGCATGGGGTGGCCCTGTGACTAGGTTCTGAAGGATGGGGGGTGTGCGCATGACGTGTGCCACCTCTGTGTCAAGTTCTCCCTTTTTCTTCCCTATAGGTGGGAGGCGGTAAGAGTGGGAGCAGCCACCTTGGACCCAGGCAGAAGCTGCATGTTGAGGGTGTCTGCCTGTCGGGCCAGGCCTGCCTGCCTGCCTGCCTGCCTGCCTCTGGATAATTATGAGAGAAAAACACACTTCATCATAAGTCATCGAGTTTTGGGGATTCTTTGTTACAGCAGCAGAGCCTATACCCTGCTTGCTTCATAGCAAGTCTTCTAAGGACTGACCCACTCAGCCTTCCTGCTGACTCTCGAATATTACCGACGTGGAATTATGACCTCTTTGCTCCTTCCCAATCTCTCTCCTTTGGGCTTTGTATCAGTCAGGCTTCCAATGCTTGGCTGGGTGATGCTATTCTAAATTCCTGCCTCTGGCCCTGACCGGTTTGGCTCAGTGGATAGAGCGTCGGCCTGCAGACTCAAGGGTCCCAGGTTTGATTCCGGTCAAGGGCATGTACCTTGGTTGCAAGCACTTCCCCAGTGGGGGGTGTGCAGGAGGCAGCTGATCACTGTTCCTCTCTCATCGATGTTTCTAGCTCTCTATTCCTCTCCCTTCCTCTCTGTAAAAAATCAAGAAAAAAAAAAAAATATATATATTAAATTCCTGCCTCTGGAATCTTTGGACCTTGTGTGTTTCATAATGCTCCCTGGACTTTCTTCTAGGAATGAAGGTTTAGCTCACCCATCTGACCAATCTCGCAGTCATTACCTCCAGTAGGAAATCTTTAGGAAATTGTGCAGAAGCCAGACTTAGTCCCTAAGCACTTGGCAAGGGCTGAGATGGGTGTCCTCAGTCCCCTCATCCCCCCAGGAAGTGGCCTGGAGGGAAGTGGACAGTGGAATGAACCAATGACTGAATGGTGCGTAGCAATTGTCGTTCCAGCCGTCCCAAACGATTTCCAAGGGCCAAAACATCCCTGTTCCACATTCCAGTGGGTTTGAGATTCTAAGTGTTCCTCCTGCGATCAGTTAGTTCCACGAGGCCCATGTTACGGCTGAGGAGCTTGAGGGAGAGGGACGCAGAGCGGCAGATCTAATTAGTCAGGGGGCAGGAGACCGCGCTCCCGCCTTGGCGGGCGGCGAGCTGGGCGGCGCAGGTGTTTGGTGACTCACGCTGCCTCCCTGTGTGGGCACCGCCAGCTAATGTGCTGGAGAGCAGGCGTGGGGCTGAGCGCTCATAAATGCCTCGCAGAAGCATGGAGCTCAAAATACTTTCCTCTCGTGTAGTCTTTCCCAACACCGAGGGCCCGTCCTCTCCATTCTCGCATGTGGCGGTGAAAGCTAAGAGCACGGATGCTTTAGGCAGGAGGAGCCTGCGAGAGCATCCCACGTTGCTGGCAGGTGGGAGGCCCAGATCCTCACCTTGGGCAGGAACAAGGGGCCTTGAATTGATCAGAGCTCAAGGCGACAGACAGCCCATCTGGCCTCTGCCCCCCAGCAGGGCCGGGAACAGAGGAGCATCTGCCTCTTGTGGCCCGACCACTGCTGGGGAAGGGGACCAGCGTGGTGAACACTCTCCTTTCCTGACAGAGCGAACGGGCTTCCGATTGAGGCCTCTCTTCTTCCCACTGAGCGTCTTTCACCTGCCAGCCCACGAGGTGTTCGAGGAGCAGGAAGTGTACTAACCAACAGCCTCTCCTTATCTTAGAGAACAGCAATCAGAGACAGCACTCTACCTCTTAAATACTCCTGGAGTCGACATGAAATGAGGTGAGGTAGCATTTCCATATTTATATGCACCGTGGAAATCAGGCAGCAATTTCTGCCTAATGGAAGCATTATGCTCACTGGGGCATTCGCCTGTGCGGGGAGAGGGCGGTTAGAAGCAGTTGCCTGGGGGTTTGAGGCTGATGGCTGTGCTGTCTGCAGCCAGTAGAGTCTCCAAATCAGATCCACAAGTCAGCTCGAGAGGAATGACTTGCAGAGGGCCTGACTCCCAGGAGCCGCCTTGCATTTTCTGCAGCCGGATTAAAGGTTCCTTTCGCCCTTGACGCAGCACGAAACTCAATCCGTGCCCGCTTCCCCTACAGACAGCAGCCTGCCAGAGTCTCGCTAGGATTTTATAAAGCGCAGGCACCAGTCTTCGCTGGGGAGAGAAACATTCGGGAAATTGTGTTTCAGAGTCGCCTCCCCCTCTGCTCACCCGCCCCCACCCCCCATCCCAGCCAGTTCCACGAAACGGGGCGGGGGTTTTTATGTTTTGGAGATGAACTTGGAGCAGATGGGGTCGAGGCAGGAGGGCGGCAGCTATTGTGGGCCTGGGTGATCTCGCCACCTTCCTTTCTTTTGCAACAAAACAGCTCCGGCTGGGATTGCTTTTCCAATGAAAGGAGAAAAGAAAGACAGCCTGCGAGTGTTTCCAGAGCTGCTACTTGTCATCCTTTGAAATCTTTCAAAGTTGAGGCCTTCGGTGTGACAAGGAAGCTCTTTGCGCACCTGACTTCTGGAGGCATCTGGGAAGGAAGGAAGCTGTTTACGGGGAGGGCAGGCCCCCCCAGGCCCCCAGCGGGGCGAGGCTCAGGGCCCTGCTTCTGTGGAGCCGCGAGGGCCGTTCTTCACACTCTCTTTACTGAACTACAAGTATCTTTCCAAATGAGCTCACTCCTAATCTAATTAGCAGTAAACAGGCCTCCTGGGCGCCACACCGCTTAGCGATGCATGGCATGAGCCCGACAGAAGGGGCTGCTCTAGGGAAGGGCCCCGGCTGTGGCTTCTTTGTGGGGGTGCAGCTGGGATGGGTGATGGGTTTGCAGGAGTGTCTTCTTTATAGGGGGCAGGGGCAAGCACATGTCGTGTGGTCTCACCAAGGAGCTGCCTATTTGTTCTTTGTGTGTCCCACATGCCTGAGGCTCTCTGAGGACTGGGTTCTTTCCCCTCCATCTCCACTGTGTCATTAGCTCCTGTCACAGGGCTCGGCGCACAGTAGGCCTTGGTGCATAGTAGGTCCCAGGCTAGTATTTGGTGATAGCTGTCAGCCCTTGCAACAAGCTTTAAAAGCCAAACAACCAAAACATGAGGTATATTCTGAGCTCAGCGTACCTCATGGCCCCCTGCCTAGGCTTACTCCCTGTGCAGATGAAGAGGGTCCATAGGTAACACATTTAAAAAATTGGAAGCTTTTTTTAAGGAAAGGGAGCATGAGCGATAGTAGCCAAAATAAAGAAGCCATAAATCAGCATCACATTTAGTCTCGGGGGAATGATTTAGTAGTTTATGGCTTGTACACTGAAGGAGATTCCATGGAACAGGGAAGAAGTTAATAATCTAAAGACTAAGTTGTGCCCAGCTGGCATGGCTCAGTAGTTGAGCATCAACCCATGAGCCAGGAGGGCATGGTTCCACTCCAGCTGCGGGATCGGTTCCCAGTAGGGGGCATGTAGGAGGCAGCTGATCAATGATTCTCATCATTGATCTTGCTTTTTAAAAAAATTTTGTTTTATTGCTCAAAGTATTACAAAGATTATTGCATATGCATCCTTTTTTCCCCCTTTGACCTTCCCCCAGCCTCCCCTACCCCTCATCATTGATCTTTCGATCTCTTTCTCCCTCTCCCTTCCCTGAGATCAATAAAATATATTAAAGAAAAAGACTAAACAATGTGGAAAATGATTATGATTAGAACTAAGTGTAAAAAGGGAGGGTCACCGGTTGCATACTTGCTGCTCATGCGACTGCCCTGCGGGTGGAATCACGACGGAGGTGGGATGCTGGGAAAGGATGGAAAAATACTGAGAAAAGCTTGAGGTGACGGGGGAATCTGTTTTCTTTCACTTCTCAAAATGAGTTCTAATGTTGACTTTATGTATTCATTTTTTTTTCTAAGAAAAATATTAAAAGAATATTTCAAAACCAATCTTTATATTCCCCAAATGTTAAAACAATTCTCTCTGGGTGGTAATATTAAGTGGAATTTTAATGATTTGTTAATAATTTCTGTATCTGCTTATTTTTCTCTATTGAATATTCAACATTTACGAGGAGATAAAAGCAACGCAGCAAACATGTGCTCTCTCTCCCGTCTCTCACTGGGGCAGACAGACTGCCTCCCCCCGGGGCTGGGCCATGGCCCTGTGGCTTGCTTCGGCTGACGGGTGGATGGCCCTGCGTGAGTTGTGAGTTCACTTGTGTCTGGTTTGAATCTAACCCGTGTCTCTACAGCATCTCCACAGCCATTAGGTCCCTGAAGCAAATGGCCTTGCTTGAGATCGTTCCTACCGTCATTTCCAGTGTTCCTGGCTGGGTGGCTTGTTTAAGGTGGCACCGACAGGAAACCATTCTGCCACCTGTTCCCTGGGTGTCTAGAGAGCCAGGCCGTGCTGTAATACCGTCTACATGACAGACCTACTGCAGAGACTCAGTAAAGCAGGGCCTTGGTTTCCTTAGCTATTTGCTGAAAACAAAAGCAAGGAATCACCTGAGCTTGCATTATAATACCTGGTACATATATGATCTGCTGGTGAGTTCCTTGAAAACAAAGTAGAAGAAAAGTTACCCCGAATTCTCCTGTCCAAAGGTGGGTTGCCCACTGGTCCAGAGCCTTCCACTGCTGTTCTTTGTATACACACACACCCACACATATTATATATTCACAAAACATCGTACATACCACGTTGTAACATGCTTTTGCCCCTAACAAACGACCAAAAACACAGTTTCTTGACAGTAAATGTCTCTGTAACAGTGGTACTAATGATTGCATATTTCGTTTTATGGATGAAATATCATTTTCCATATCCAATTCCTTATTTTTCTATTTTTTTAAATCTTCCCCGAAGGATATTTTTTCCATTGATTTTTTTTTTAGAGAGAGTGAAAGGGAGGGAGAGAAAGAGAGAAACACTGAGGGATAGAACCTAAAACTGAAATACATGCCCTTGACCAGGAATCGAACCCATGACCCTTTCATCCACTGGCTAATGCTCTAACCACCGAGACAAATTGGCCAGGGCATCTAATGCCCTCTTTTTAATTTCTTTTCTCATTTTTACTATTATAAAGGTCTCTTATTGAATATTCATGGACATAGATTCTTGAGAAAGTGACTAGTCAGGTTTAAAGGTAAATTTCCAGATGTGGAATTACTGGTTAAATCCACAAAAAGTTTACTATCACTTTGTACATATTGTCCAATTGCCTTACAGTAAGCATGTCAAACCCAAAGGTGAACACGGGGCCAAATAAATGAGGCATGCGGCACGCAGGCTGTGAGTTTGACATGCTTGACTTACAGAGACGTTCCAACACGCTCACTGTACCGTAATCTCGCTAATACTGGGCCTTCATCATTTAACCTTTGTCTACTTGATAGATGATAAGAGATACTGCAAGGGATACCACACTGTCACTTTCATTTGTTTTCCAATAAGACGTACTGGCTCTTGTTTTGAGTCTATTGTGACAACACCCTCACATCGCTTCTCGCATCGTTGGAAATGAACTGAACTGGAGCGTGTGCGCCTTTTATGGCAGATTTTGCTGAGCAGGAAAAGGTGTACCTGTCTGGAGTTGGCATCACATTTAGAGAGAGCGGGGAAACAGGCACAAGGCCAGCACAGCCGGGAGACCGCTGCCAACACTACTTACCAAGGACATCTGCGAAGCCGTGATCCATTCCGGAGGGATGTGGAAATGAGCCCCGGCAGAGTCTCCCAGCAGAACGATTCCCCTGGGCTCCGACCCTGGGCGGCACAATTTTTTTGTGTTATTTATGCTCTCATGGTTGCAAGCCTCCGGACTGCATAGTCAGGGCATCAGATGCCCTGGCTTATATCCCACACACAGAGCACCGTAGCAGTGATGCAGGGTGAGGGACATAGCCTTCAAGAGCTCCATGAGATTCCAGGCCATCGAAATAAAGAGCTGAGTGGTCCGGAGGAAGGTGTGTCTCCCAGCTCAGCATGAAACAAACTCCCATGAGACACCCTGAGTGAGGGCGGATGAATAAATGGATCAAAACTTTGTCTGGACTCAGAAATATGCCCTCAATTTTGGTTCTGGAAATTGCTTTGTGGAAAACGCACCGATTTCTGACATAATTCACTTTAAGAGTTACTGATCTCATGGAGCAATTTTGATTTATCGAAGACGTGATGGACTCTGAAAGCTCTTAATCTATATATGTAAAAGCACCAGGTGGGCGATTCTGGCGGGTTGATGGAGTGATGGCCGTACGAAGGCCTCTGGGCAGCCCGAGGGTGTGGCGGTAAAGAATCACTGAATCTGATCCTGGGCCCATCTACACAAATCACCTACCCATGGGCGATGTACATACACCCCCCCAACCCCTTCAGGTCCCAGAAGAAGTGACTGATGCCCCCAGTCAGAGAGGAGAGCCGCTTCCCCCCACTCCCACCCTCACCCCTAAATCAACCCCACTCCAGTGGTTTCCTGTCTTGAGCCCGTGACAGCTAGTACGTGGCCACACAAATGGTGCCAGGGAAGGCCCAGGACACCTGGGAGGGGTTGGGACCTGGGAATTTAAGAGGCTTCCCACTGTGACCTAAAGCCCTACACCAGGATTTCACTAGATCTGAGTCTATTTATTCATGAGTGTGTTCCTTAATTCATTCTTTTATTCACCCCACAAGAATTTTTAAACTGTGTAACTAGGCATTGGGTCTTTGCCTGTTCCACCTCCTTCCTGCCCCTCTGAGAACAGAACTATAATGAATTATATTTAAGTTGACTGTACTACGTCTGCCCATGAAAGTTCAGAGCCAAGTATAGCTCATGGCACTTGAAAGAATAGACATTCAGGAAATACCTGTTGAATGAACGAATGAATGAATGAACGAATGAATGAATGAACGAATGAATGAATGAATGAATGAAATGCTTCTAAATGTTGGGGAAAACCACTACCTTGACATAAAACAGTGATGCTACCACAGGGTCTCGTTGGGCATCACCGGGAGTGTTTTCAGTAAGTTGTGGGTGGTGATAGGTTCCTCCTAACGGTACTGGTAGCCCAGATGTCCAGATGTCCGAGGCATTTAGGATTTAGAATCCAGAGCTCAGCTACTTTGGGGAACGCCAACGGCTGCAGCCTGGAGGGTTCCCTTGAGTCACCAGGTGTGAGTCTTCACCCCGGTTGATAGGGACTCTGTCAGTACAAGCCCAGGTACCCGAGCCTGCGTGTTGAGGAGGACACAGAGGAGATGAAAAAGGGTCGCCTGGACTGAGCTTCTTATCTGGAGAAGGTGCTGGGTTGCTACCCTGTTTACTACGCTGCAGTTTCTCTAACGTTACCATTCAGGTTTCCAATCCTCAGGGAAAGGAGCCGATCAAACAAATTCAGTTTTGCTTTCAGTTCTGCCTCCTTTTACTGGAATCCCTTTCATATCCCTTTTGGATTTGTCATGAATATAAATGTAAACTGGCCAAGCGTGAGTCCTAGCATCAGGCACTTCCTCACTTGGGTGGTCTGTTCCCTTCAATTTGCCTCCGACGGGAAAAAGAGCATTCTGTTGGGATAAGCAGTCTTTTACATTCATACCTTCACAGAACTTCTTCTCATAGGGGATTCCGTCTTTTGGATCAACACCCTTTAAAAGAGAAAAGACCAGATTAGCAGTTTGTCTTTAAATTTATGAGACACATACAACAAATCCTCCCCAAATGGCTTTAAAAGTAGAAAAGACAATAAAGAATTTAAATTAAAAAAAATAAAAGGTTGAAAAGGCAAATCAATAGATAAAACTCTTTAGGTCTCTTGAGTCCTTAATTGGACACGGCCACAGTCCATGTGAGGGGGCTGGGCTTTAAGGAACTGGGGGGGGGGTGAGGGTGAGGAGAGGTCCAGACCCTGGACTGCCTTATCTCAGAGGCTGCCAGCAGGGCGCTGGAGTGCGGGCTATCCCTCGGAGGGCGACACGGACAGGGCAGAGCACAGTGTCTTACTGGCCTTCCTCACGGGTGGCACACCCAGAGGCAGGGAAGGGGCCGTGGAACAAGGACAGTCTCACACACTGATCACCCCTCCTTGTCCCCCCACCTGACAATGTAGCTTGTGTTTATCACAACAAGAGCGGCCTCGGGGATCTTGACACCTTAAGATCTAGGGGGGATGTCTCCTCCTCCTCGTGACAAGGTAGGTGCCTGGCAGGTGGGGTGACCCTGCCTCCTGACCAGCCTTAGGAAACAGAAGGAAATGGCTGCAAGGACAAGGGACAGCCCGGGCTTGCCCTAGGGGATGGTTGCATTGCTGTACAAGGTAGCTAACACCACCCTCCAGCTAATTTCACATTGTTCAGGGGAGAATTCAGAGGTCAGGGGTGGGTGACCTTCAGCAAGACTAATAGGGCCTGCGATGATGACCGGCCAGTGTTGCTCAGTGGTTGAGCATGGACCTATGAACCAGGAGGTCACGGTTCAATTCCTGGACAAGGGCATATGCCCAGGTTGTGGGCTCAGTCCCCAGCAGGGGGCGTGCAGGAGGCAGCTGCTCAATGATTCTCATCATTGATGTTTCTCTCTCTCCCTCCTTCCCTCTCTGAAATCAATTAAAAAATATTTTTTTAAAAAAGGGGATGGGATGGAAGAGCCCCACCTCCCGTTACAGTGTGGACCCCCTCATGTGTGACTGGAGCCCCACACCCCCTTCCACACAGCAGAAAGCCTGGCTCCGGCCCGGCCTCTTCCTCAGGTGTGACTAACGCAGGGGGGGAAGGGGGTTCCAGAGGCATGTGGGGTTCAACTCTAGTCACTCACCCAGATGCCGTTGCAGTTGGAATCCCGATGGACATCCCAGTGGTCTGGCCTGCGAGGAGAACGTCAGCATTGGTCGGGGCTGTCACTTGTCACTCAGTGACTGAGCATCCTGAATGAGTGCACATGAGTGCCACCTGAAGTATCATGGACAGACAGCGGGCTGCTCACAGACAGCAGGGAGACAGCCCACGCTGTGTGCTGTGACAAACAGAAGCCTCTGCTCTGTTCTCTTGGTTTGGGGTGTTTGCTGGGAGCGGTGGACCAAATGCAGGCTTTTTGTGCTTGACCCGGTTCCTGAACTGCGTGGCTGTGGAACAGGGCTGACAGGCATCCTAAACGAGCCTGCAGGCCACTGGATTTAGACAGGCGAGGCCATTAAAGTGATGCCCCTCAAGTCCCTGACACCTGGCTAATCTGATGCCTTGGCACTGTAGTCAGAGCTGAGGCGACACATCCATTTCTGGAAGTGAGAGATGTGATGGGCTGAACACCAGCCCAGGACTAACATGTGACATGCTGGTCACTCCCTGGACCCTCCCCTCAGTGCTGGCGGGAAAGGGGCTATCTGGGCCCAGCCCTGCGTGTAGGATGCGTGCAGGGGGCTGGGTGGCGTCCACAGGCATGACTCATGAGGCTGTTTCTCCCACTGGGCTGTGAGCTCCGTGAGGGGCCTCTTTCTATCTCGTTTGCCACCCAGTAGGCGCAGAGCACTTGGTGATTAGCAGGTGTTCCCTGAGCCTTTCTTGCACAGATGATGCTCTGTTTCCCTGAGCTTCACTTCCATCAGGAGATGGGGGCCCTTCCCTCTGCTGGCATGAACTCCGGGGCCGGGGACATGAACGACGCTGCCTGCCTCCCTTTCGGAAGGACATTTTCAGAATCAGTGGCCAGAGAGGACAGTTACCGTCTGCCGGGGTAGGCCATCTCGTCGCTGTCATTGCAGTCTCTCCCTCGCCAGTGGTAGCCACGCAGCGTCTGCAATCCGAGGGCAACATAAGAAGAGTCAGTTCTGTGTTGATGTGAAATGAGGAGGGGCAGTTGGAGCTGTCGGGCGGGGGTGGGGTGTGGGGACTGACATCTGCAGTTTTTAACTCCAATAATCTAGGAACACTAG
The DNA here is from genome assembly GCA_004026665.1 of Murina feae. Taxonomy (NCBI): domain Eukaryota; kingdom Metazoa; phylum Chordata; class Mammalia; order Chiroptera; family Vespertilionidae; genus Murina; species Murina feae. Next base: position 2,256 of record PVJC01029123.1, on the reverse strand, counting down.
CGATCACGAAGATTACGATGATAATACATGCTGTGTGAGGTGCAATGGAACATGATCCCAGGGCCAATAACAGGTGGGGTGTGCGGATGTGAATGTGTGAATGGATGCCTGTGTACCTGTATGAGGTTGTATGGGGGTGCATGTGCGTGAACGTATATGCATGTGACATATGCAGTTATATGTACACATATGCATGCATGCACATGTATGTATGTGTGCCTGTGTGTGTCTATGTGCACTTTTACCAACTGCAGACCTATCTATCTCCCTGAACTTTTTCTATTAATCACCAGTCTTGTCAGGCTCCAATCAATTGCTTTATTTGGTCAAGTGATTAATCATTTCCCTGGATAATTAAAAAATCTCTAGCTAATCTAGTTGATTACATGGATTTATTATATGTTGGACCCACTTGACTTGAAGAGTCATGATCATGTAGACACTGATTTGCTTTTCCCATTCCCAGGTGGGAGAGCTGAGTCTCACTAAGTTGAGGACTCTGTGGCATGTTACCTGCTTGTTTCTTTCTCAAAGAACACCCTGACCCCTCACTGCTCTAAATCAAACACGCACACTTGCACAGTCTCATATGCACACTCGCACACACTTAGGAAAGTAAGTTGAAGTAGGCTTCAGAATTTCCAAAATAATTCCCAACAGCCTTCAAGATCAGTTCAGTCCCCACGGAGACTCCCAGCTGGGAATGGCTCCAGGAAACAAAACCCAGGCCTACGACCCCCTTCGATGATTCTTGCATTATCTAGATGCCAGACAGTCTGTAAAAACTGTGAAATGGCATGTTATCAAATTAATAATACGCTCAAGGGGAAGCCCATCTTGTCTTATTAAAGACGTTTGTAGGAAGCGATGCGGAAGTCAGGGACGCTCCGTCTGGTCACCCTGCACCGTACTTACTGGGGAAACACTGTAATTGTCTGAATCAACATCTCTGAATGGCACCGAATTCTTTATAGTTCTGGAAGAAAGAAAACATAGCACCTGTGAACTAAGAAAGAAGAAACAGTTTGTGAAAGCAGAGAGACATTTCAGATGTGGCTGAGCTGGGCGTGCGTGACAGAAGTCGTTCTAACAACCCAATAACAAGAGCACCAGGCCAGCTTGGCCAGTCTCTCCCCACCGGCAGCGCCGTTTCCTCTCTGATGCTTCACTCGCCCCCCGTGGGAAGTGCAGTCACTGAGCTGAAGCCTCAGAGGGTGTGGGCATGGACGCTTGGTCCCCTGGAAAGGAGATTGTGTTTTCGGTCCAGTTGGTGCGATAGGCACTTACAGGTTGAATCTGTGCCATTTCACACGGCATTGGGTGATGGAAGTCTTTTCTTAAAATGTTTCTCTTGAACAACTCATGCTGAGAACCTTGAGGCGTAAGATACGAAGTCTGTATGCATTTGCGTGAGCTGATGCATGTGCGGGTTTATGCACAGACGCACAGGGAAGAGGGCCTATGAAGATGGGGCAGAGACTGAAGGGATCCAGGACACCAGGGATCACCGGCCAACTCCAGAGGCTGAGAGGCAAGCAAGGATCCGACCTGGAGACTCAGGGGCGGGCGGCTCAGAGCGAGCAGGGTCTTGGAGGGACCCTGCAAACACCCTGCTTTCCGACTTGCAGCCTCCAGCATGGGGTGAATACGTTCAGTTGTTCTAAGCCACCTGGTTTGTGGATGTTATAGCGACTCTACAATACAGTCCTGCAGCCTGCCCCTCACCTCCCAGCTCTCGCCTGAAGGCTCTCGCAATAGCCTCCAATGGGCTCAAGTACAAGCCTGGCAGGAGCAAGGATGAGAGCAGCAGGGGCGGGTGGGGCAGGTGTCCCCACGAGCGCCTCACAGGTAAAAAGTAGGATTTGGGGTCCTGGAAGCATCACCGGATCAAGCAGCATCTATGGTCCAGCACCTGCATAGAAGGTGAGCTTTGCAGGGGACAGAGGCCCCGGAGCCTGGGAAACACACTGCTCTCCCGCCAGGTGTCAGACCAAGGAACCTGCACTTGATCATACCCAATCGCCTCTGAGGAGCAATCGTAACTTAGCAGGCACCTTACATTGAGGTTTGGGGAAACTGAGGCCCAGACACATTAAGTGCTTGTTTTCAAAGCCGGCTCAGGAGACGGCATTGCCCAAGAGCCAAGAACGTGGATGTCCCCTAAGATCATGCGGGGTAATAGCCCTGGGGGTAGGGTCCTTGGCGGCTGGGAGACCGGACTTCACCAGCAGCCTGCGTCCCAGCCTTGGAGCGTGC
>PVJC01029122.1:0-22091 GCA_004026665.1 Murina feae | reverse complement strand
TTTATATATATATATATATATATATATATATATATATATATATATATATATACACATACACACACATATACACACACATAGCCCTGCACATGAATCCATGCACCAGTAGGTCACTGCTGCCCTCCTGTAGTTCTCCGTCCACTGCCTGCCTTTCTGTAGCTCCTCCTGACCCCCCATCCCATAGCTTGTTAGTCTGCCTTCTCCTGTAGCTCTATGCCTCCTGCTTGCTTGCTGCCCCACCCTATCCTGTAGCTCTCTGCAGCTCGCTTGTAGCCAGTAGGTTACTGCTGCCCTCCTGTAGCTCCTCGCCCCCCACTCCATAGCTTGCTGCCCTGCCCCCTCCTGTAGCTCTCCACAGCCCGCTTGTACCTCACTGGCCCACCCTCCTGCTGATTGGTGATCTGGTCGTGAAGTGCTTGGTCATTATGCCTTAGGGTGTAATGGCTAATTAGCATATCCCTCTCTTATTACATACGATATATATAGTAAGATGATTCCTAAATGCTTAAGGAACCAAATAGAATCATCTGCTTCCAATCTGATATAGTAGGCAGTTAGACAGACATGAGCAAAGTGGGAACAACAGGCCAAGTACAGAAGGTTACCAGAGCCAAAAGCCCCGGGTGCCCAGCAACAAACAATTGTAAAGGGATCTCACCCCCAGGGTGACCTTTCCTTCCCTAGCATATTGCTGGTCATGTGCTTCATTTATCTACTTTCCTTTTTATTGAATTTATTGAGGTGACACTGGTTAACAAAATTATACAGGTTTCAAGTGCACAACTTTACAATACATCATCTGTACACTGTACAGTGTCTTCACCACCTTGCTGGTCGTGCAGTTTAGACCTGATCTTTTTTACCCCTGTCTTGCAGTTGGAACCCTCCCCTGACCTTTCTTCTCCTGGCATGTTGCTAGTGATGTGTGATAGACCCCATTAAAGAAGGAACGAGGGCCAGGGAATAGCCTCATATGACTCCCATACAAGCCCTAGAGATAACATCTAGGCCTCAGTTGTGTTTCAGTTTCAGGCCCAGAAAAGCAGTAAGGCAAGGTGGAGTAACACCATGGCTGACATCAGAACCACGTGTGATGACTGATGATCCCCTGTTCTGGTGACAGTCTACCAACCCATCAGTGGAGACCAAGACCCTGAGGTATTCCTCACCTGGGAAGCTGAAGAATACTCCATTGAGAGCCTCCCCTAAGACCTCCAGGTAAAAGCCCTTAAGCCGAAGGACTCAGGGCTCTCATCCTCTCCCTCTAGAACAGGGCTTTCTCCACCCCCTTCTTTTCCAAGGCACACACTCTCTAGAGCTCTCCAGCACCTTGACCCCTCTTCTTCCCTCAGGCGCATTTTCTTTGCCTTTTTTACCTGTGCTCTGATGCTCTCCCTTTGCCTCTGTAACTTATTTCCTGAGTCCACATAGTCCAGCTGGCTCATTTCTCCCACAGCTCACTTCTACCCATGTGACTTTCTGAATAAACTTTTGCTAGTATTTGAATTTCTTGCTCAGGATTATTTTCTTAGCCAAACTCAAGGACTAAAGCCTAACATTCTGGTGCAGTTTTCCATTAACAAATCAACCCCCTTTCTTTTTCTGTGTTTTCTCTACCCTCCAGTATTATACCAGGATCCAAAATAAGGATGGTAGTGTTTGCCTTACCTTAAGTCTTGGTGGTTTCAATGAAGATATTATATTATTCTTTCCAGCTCTTCTCAGAATCTCTCAAAACCCAATAATTTTGCCTGAATACCAGCCCCACTAGCAAACACCTCAGACACAAAGAGTTGTTACTGTATTGATCCTATATAATAAAGAGGTAATATGCAAATTGACCCTCATGCCCTCACATCACAAGATGGCTGCCTCCTCTTCATCACAAGATGGCCACCCCCACATTGTCACAAGATGGCCGGCGGGAGAGGGCAGTTGGGAGCGACCAGCCTGGCAGGGAAGCAGTTAGGGGGCAATCAGGCAGGCAGGCAGATAGGCGAGTGGTTAGGAGCCAGCAGTTCCAGACTGTGAGAGGGATGTCCGACTGCCGGTTTAGGCCCAATCCCATAGGAACCGGCAGTCAGACATCTCCCGACGGGTCCCTGATTGGAGAGGGTGCAGGCTGGGTTGAGGGTCTCTAGTAAATTATAAAATGCTATATACCAAATTCCTTCTAGACATCAGTCCTACTAATTTAATTTCTCCTGCTCCGTCAAGGTAATAAGGAGATTAATAAAGAGTCACAAATTATGAACAAAATGTTGAATCCAAAGCTTTTTAGAACAGGAATTCAGAAATCTGCTTCTCTTTGAAACACAAGAAAAAGACATTTCAGTGAACCAAAGTAACAAAGATAAAGCTTACATTAGAAAAAGATTATAAGCTTAACAAAAGCAACAAAGGAAATTTAAGTGGGGTTGGGTTTTCTCTTCAATGCACTCTCCTTGAACCTAAAAAGTGCTTCATCTAAATCTTAATAAGCAAAGGCATTTCACAGAGGAGCAGAACAGCCTTTGATGTCTCCTTTGATATTTAAATGAAGATTCTGAAGGGAAGAGCTAACTATTTATTCTAAGAGAAGGATGCATTTCTCAGTTCAATCTACTCAGAAACCCAAACTGACTTTCAATACCTCATTCTGTGGCTGTCAGTATAGAAATTTTAAACTCTTAACTCAGTATGTTACTTATAAAGAAATATTTACTTAGATTATCACACATAGAATGCTGGAAATAAAGTCAGAGAAGGCAAAGGGGAATATAATTTCAGTTCTCTTAGCTACTCTGAAAATTCAAGTTAGAATTGTAAGGACTCAAAACAGCTCAGGTAGTTTCACAGATGAGAAAAAAAAAGTTCAGAAATGTTAACTGACTTGCAAAATGTCATAGTCCTTTGGTGTCAAAGGTCAATGAGTTTAAGGTTCATTAATTTAGTCAGATGGTCTTATTTATATTCCTTCTACAATGAATTTAGAAGGCATTTTATGCCTCCTACATATAATAGCAAAAATTTGGTTTTGGTGATAGCACCCTTTCTGTCAGTAACAGCTCCTGGTAAGTTTTAATTCATGAATAGTAGGAAATATTTAATACATTTAGTATGTGCTAGTCACTGTACTAAGCACATTAGCTTTTTACTTTCATTTAATCTCCACACCAGATCTGTGAGTCCATACTTGTGAAAGGAGTGTGTAGGGGTGAAATAGGGAGGTTTAGGAAATTTTAGGAATCAAGTGGTCCCTGGAAAAAAGCACAGGACTACAGAGCAGCAGAAAGTACATTTTCATAGAATACAGGAGCTGGGAGTTGCAGAAGGTATACATTTACAGGACAAAGGGAAGGAACACCCTCATGAAGAGAAGGGAATAGGGAAACAATAATGGAGAAGAAGGAGAGAACCTCACCTACCTCATGTGAGGGTTAAGCTCTGAAGTTGCTATAGTGATTAATCAGAGGGGATATCAAGGCACAAAAGAACTGCCGCCGTTATAAACCTAAGGACAAGGGACTTTGTGGGGTTCTGTCTCCCTCCCCACATGGAAGTCTGTGCTTGTTTCTCAATAAATTTCCATCTTTCGTTTGTGGTTTCATTCTTCAACTCCACCTGGCCAAGAGCCCAGGAACCATCCTGCCCAGAGGAACACACGTGTTCCAGTCCAGCTCTCCCATTTCACTTGCTCGTCCCCATCTTGTGAAGGAGGCTTAGGTACTCCCTCAGGATCTGCAAGTGTCAGAGGCAAGGCCCAAATCCAAAACCACAGCAAGCACTACTCTGCGCAGCATAAAAGTGAGATGGAGCTGGCTTATTCAGCACAGTTTCAACCTAGATTATTTATTAAGTGGCATTTCTGCATGTTGACAACACAGGCGGCTGCATGGGACTGGAGCAGGCATGGGGACTGGACTGAGACAGCCCACCTTGGAAAATGAGGGCCCCTAGCAAACACTATAGGCAGCCCCTATTCCTGTCCAGTCCTCACAGTGTTTTAGTCAAGTGTCTGAAATCTCAGTAAAAGAATGAACAGCAGGAGAATATCCCTAAATATGATTGATGTCAGTTCTGTTTCCCACTTTCTCAGCCACATATGGGCACAGTGATCTCTCCCCAGACAGGTCATTTTCCCCTAAGCCTGCCCCAGTCCTTACCTGGTATTACCCTTGGCACTAGGGCCCTATAGATACTGTGGAGGAGAGGGAAATTCCCCCCTTGACCTCTCTTGAGCTCTTATGACTGGGCTAATAATAAAACTGACACAAAACCAAACTAACAGGAGAAAAATCCAATTTAATATGTGCACCTGGGAAATAAAAAAAATGATGCTTGGAGAAATGATCAAAGTAGGCAGCTTTTTATACTGTTTAGACAAAGAAACAACAAATTTATGAAGATTTGACAGGACAAAGAAATTTAGACTTCAGTATTCTTTAGTAAGTACTCTAAGCAAAGTTAGGGTTTGGGCTATATGTAGGAAAGAAATAACAAGGTTTGTTTATAGTATAGGCTTTTCAGCCTTGAGTTCTTAACTCTGGTTCTAGGGCTGTCTGTCTTAGCTCCAGCTCCACCTCCCCCAAAGGAAGGAGGGTACCTTTCACAGGACAGATTTACTTCTTGCATTCAGGGAGATGAAGGAGGATCAGTGTACCCTTCTTTTTTTTTCTTGAATTTATTGGGATGGCATAGTAAAATTATATAGGTTTCAGCATATAATTTTATAAGACATCATCTGCATATTGTATGGTGCGTTCACCACCCCAAGTCAAGTCTCCTTCCATCACCTTGCACTGTTAGCTTTTCCTGTAATTTAAATTCAAAATAATCAATATGCCATTGTGAGGTATTTGGGAGCTTGCCCTGGACCCTAATAGCCCAAAAGTCCCACCTCTAATCTGTTCTTTAGGATTTTCAAACCTTATGGTCAATACCCAGGAGACAGACTGGACTGCCACTGCTAGTGGGAGAGATCACTTTGTGGTCCAGGGCAGCACCCTTTCCCCATCCACGTGCTTCATCCATGTGGAATGCAGGCCAGCTGGCCCAGCTCAGTCTCTCTCCATCCACTTTTATGCTTGTTACTGGGTGACAGGCTGGAGTCTTATGCTACACATCCAGGCAAATTTAGGGCACAGAGAGGAGACTCACCTAAATCTTTCTAAAGCCACATGCTCCAAACCAGTTTTTTCCAGCCTGGGGCCTGGATAGTTCTCATGTACATGCTCTGTAACAACTCACAACAGACAGCCCATCCAGGAGCTCTCACACACTTATGGTTCCATGTACTGAGTTCATGCAGAGGCCAAGGAGAACATTTGGGGGCCTGGGCTTCCCACAGACCTGGGCTCCTCCTAAACACATCACCTCCCTGCAGTGTTGGCCACTAGGGTCAAAGGCCTGCAGCAGAGTAGGTGGTCTAAGGAAATACAGCACCATTCACAGGGACACAAGCGACATCGCTGCTGAAAAAGAGAAACCTTTCCTTGGCCCAGAGAGCAGCCCATTTCCTGGGTGCCCACCCCAATGCCCTTGATTTTAAGGGGGGGAGGGGCTGACCATCAAAGTTGCAAAAGACCAGGAAGTGGGGAAGGCTCATTCCTGCACAATCTTGCCAAGCACCTTTCAAAGTCACATTTCCTACAAGAATCTTATTTTGGGGAGATTCAAGTCTTATTTCACTTGGAACTCCATATTTTACATTAAAGACAAATATACTCTGTTGTTTTAAAAAGGTGAAACGTTTAAGGCTTCAAGTCTAGGCAATTTGGTTTTATTTTAAATTCCAGTGCTCATACATACTGAAAGTTCCTGAGGAGGAAACTATAACTAACATTTCCAAGTAGAAATAAGAATGATGCTTGAGACTTAGCACAGAGTATGCCTAATAGGGTGTACCAGGTATACGGTAAACAATCATTATTCAGGTCATTGTCATAGTTTTGACATGTGTGCAAAAGGTCAATTAGTATTGCAGAAGTCAGAAATCCATAATAATTAAGTCTATATACTTTTTTCCCCAAATGATTCATTGGTTATAGTAATTTTTAAAAATTTCTCCTAATTTCCTTCTAGACCTGAGTCTTATTTCAAAACATAATATAAAAACCCTACATAGTGATGTTGCTGAAGGAAGTAGAAATTCCAGTCCCACTCATGACTATATGCCTGCATCTGCCCTGAAGAAGGGCGGGCTTTCCCTAATTCATCCAAAAGAGCAAAAGATGCCCTGACTCAAACATCATGCACCCACCATGATGCACCCAACATGCCCACATTTGTTTCTACTTCCTATGGTAGGACAGCAGCAGCCCTGATCCATTATTTTTTTTTAATATATTTTATTGATTTTTTACAGGGAGGAAGGGAGAGGAATAGAGAGTTACAAACATCGATGAGAGAGAAACATCGATCAGCTGCCTCCTACATACTCCCCTACTGGGGATGTGCCTGCAACCAAGGTACATGCCCTTAACTGGAATCGAACCTGAAACCCTTCAGTCCGCAGGCCAGTGCTCTATCCACTGAGCCAAACTGGCTAGGGCAGCCCTGATCCATTATTACCAGCCATGCACCACATAACATTTCTGTCAACCATGAAGCACATTCACAATGGTGGTCCCCTAAAATTATGGTGGAGCCAGCAAATTCCTACAGTCTATTGCACCGTAGTCATCATAATGTTTAGGGCGATGCATCACTCATCAGTTTGTGGGGATGTTGGTGTAAACAAACCTAATTTGCTGCCACTGGTATAAAAGTATAGCACACACAATTATGTACAGTACATAATACTTGCTAATGATAATAGACAACTATGTTACTGGTTTATGTGTTTACTAGGCTATACTTTTTATCATTATTTTAGAATGTACTATTTCTTTATAGCAAAAAATGTTTTCTGTCAGACAATATGCCATGTTATCCTGGCAGCAGCTTCACACATCTCGTGTTTACCCAGGTTTTTTTAAAATATATTTTATTGATTTTTTACAGAGAAGAAGGGAGAGAGATAGTCAGAATAATCAATGAGAGAGAAACATCGATCAGTTGCCTCCCACACACCCCCCATTGGGGATGTGCCCACAACCAAGGTACATGCCCTTGACCAGAATCGAACCCGGGACCCTCCAGTCTGAAGGTCGACGCTCTATCCACTGAGCCAAACCGGTCAGGGCTACCCAGGTTTTTGATTGCATCATTTCTCTTGTGCTTGATTGAATCTCATGTTTTGTTTTGTTGTTTTGTTTTCAGGAAACACGCTGCACAGGTGTGTCGCCTCAGAGCAGTAGGCTATGCCGGATAGCCTAGGTGTGTTGGAGGCTGAACCACCTAGGTTTGTGTGAGTGCACTCTGTGATGTTAGTACAATGAAGAATTTGCCTGAGGACGCATGTTTGGGAATGTATCCCTGTTGTTTAGCAGTGTGACTGTATTTAATACCCACTGGAGCTTCATTGTCCTGATGACTTTCACAGCAACTTGTCTGGTCTAGCATTCCCATTTTCTTTGCAGCCCATTTCACTTTCTCACTGGCACACTAACACGGTGTTGCTGCATTTCCAGTCAGCAAACCATGTGCAAAGTAACTTAACGGTCAAGGGAAGAATAGCATTTGCTTCTGTCTTAACTCAGTTGAGTTTTCCTTGCAGACTCAGCACAATGTTTTTCACAGTAAGCATTTAATTCATCAAAGTAAATTTTAAAAATCCTAATCATATAATTCTAACACTACCTTTACAAACCGCACTGGCATCAAGGCCCAACTTGAGATTGTTATTTTAAGAAATGCATTTTCCTGTGCTAAACTGACCTCAAGCCCAAAAGAAAGTCCTCTGAAATTTTTCCACTCTAAAGTTTCCGGACCTTAGAGATTTTCATATAAAACACTGGATCTTCATCAAGGGTGACCAGCCAGTCCAGTGTGCCTAGTACTGAGGAGCTTGCTGGGATATGAGTCTTCCAGTGTCAAAACCGAGCAAATTCTGGAAAAACAGGAGATGGTCACTCTGCATGCCATTCTCTACAAAGTTCAAAGTGAAAGATAGTTTCTTTTTCTTGTCCTGGACACACACAGCCACCCACCCACACACACATTCACACACACACACACCCTTACAGATCTGTGCCTTGCTATTTCTCATACATAAGAATTTAATCAAAATCAAGTGTTTCTCTGGTGGAAGATAGCTACTAATTGGTTGAGCCTGCTAATTCTGAAAACATGAGAACTAGAATTTTCTCACTCACACATTGCATCTGTCTACTAAATTTTTTTGATTTGAATAAGCTAATATAAGAGATTCTGTATAGCACATTTTATAAAAGTAACAAAAAGGAAAAGAGGACAGGAAGAAACAAGAGTTTAATAATACTGTACAGAGTCGCCTGTATGTGCTTCCATTAACATAGGTAGCTAACTAGTTATTAATAAAGGGAAGGAGCAAATGGGCAGCAAATAGAATCAGATGTTAAGTGTGACTAACTAGGAAGCTGTAGCATTCTCACAGACTCCCCAGGGGACAGTCACAAAAGACACTAATCCTGGATGCCAGCTTTCCAATCTCCCTGTGGGACAACTGGCTCTTAGGGGTGGGGTGGGGGAGGGGTTACTGAGGGAGGAATAAAACAATGGGGGGATTTTCTTTTGCGGAGTGTAGAGGGTAGAGCCAAGACAGCTGTATGGGCAGGTAAGCCCATGTGTGGTAAAAGCCAGATGATGGAGCAGAGCTTTTGAAGCATGTGCAGTAGAAGTCAAATGGCAACATAAAGGCGAGGAGTCTAGCCTAGAAAAATCTGGGAAAAATACCGGATAGGATAAGGGCATGAAAACTCGGAAGATGCAGGAAAGGGTTTGGATAGGGGGAGGGCACAGCACAGCCACCGAAGAATTAGGAAGAAGATTGGTAAGTTTGAAAGAAAGCTTACCCCTTCCCAAACTCAAGGAGTATAACCAAAGATCAACAAAGGCTCAGGACTTGTTTGTTTGAGCTCTTTCTCTGCCATGAGCCAGGCCAGCCTGGGCTGAAGCATGACACCAATTGGGCGAGAGTGCAACTGGGAGCAGACACTATGCTGGACTAACAAAGCCCAATGTGAGGGCATGACTGTTCTGGGCCCTGACCTGCCTGGTAAGCACTGCATTCTCCAGGCCCAGGACTTCTTACCCAGTGAGACAGAGCTGAGCCACCTGGTCATGGAAGAGACATCAGGTGGACTCCTGAGGGCAAGCCTTTGTTTTCACTCCAATAAATATTGTCACTGTGCCTCAAGTCCTCTTACCTATGGGTCCCCAAAATGCATTTCCTGTGAGACTGTGAAATAATCCTATTTCCATAAGCGATGCTTCTACTAACCAAAGATAAACATTTGAGTATCAGTAAGAATAAAACTAGCAAAAAAGCAAAAGAATCAAGCATTTGTCCAGTGTTATTTATATAAACTGGTCTCCCAGGGTAACCAAATATTTCATGAAGAAATATTTGTTTTGATATATACTCTATCCAATAAATGAAGAGTGAATGACAGAATTAGACTAGCAGAATTTTTCAATCCCTATTGAAATAATGAATCTAGGCATATGACAACTCATTTCAGAAAAAGAAAAATAATCAGAATTATTTACTTCCTATGAGAAGTACACACCACCATTGAAAAGTATTCTTGTCAAAAATTGAAAACCCAGCCCAGCCAGAGTGGCTCAGTGGTTGAGTGTCAACCTATGAACCAGGAAGTCATGGTTCAATTCCCGGTCAGGGCACATGTCTGGATTGTGGGCTTGATCCCCAGTGAGGGACATGCAGGAAGTGGCTAGCTCCCTCTCCTTTCTTCTTTGAAATTATATATATATATATATATATATATATATATATATATATATATATATATGAAATTATATACACACACACACACACTATGGGCCCAGTGCACAAAAATTTGTGCACTTGGGGGGTCCCTCAGCCCAGCCTGTGCCTGCTCGCAGTTTGGGACCCCTCAGGGGATGTCCACCTGCTGGTGTGCCTGGTCAGCCTGGGTGAGGGGCTGATGGCTGTTTGCAGGCTGGCCAAGCCCCCCAGTGTGGACCCTCACCCCATTAGGGTGTGGCAAGCCTGGGTGACGGGCTGAGGGCCGTTTTCAGGCTGCCCACAGTCCCTTCAGGTTTTGGGTTCCTACTGGGGTGCTTGGGCAGGCTGGGTGAGGAGTTGAGGGCTGTTTTTAGGCTGCCCACAGTCCCTTCAGGGTTCGAGTCCCTACTGGGGTACCTGGCCAGCCTGGGTGAGGGGCTGAGATCCATTTTCAGGCTTTCAGGCTGCCCACAGCTCCCATTGACCCAAGGTCCCAGCGAGGCTGGCTGGAATCAGGTTTCTGGGGTTTATTTATCTTCTATAATTGAAACTTTGTTACCTGGAGCAGAGGCCTAGGCAGGTAATGAAGCCTCTTGTTTTTTCAGCTCAGTGGCTTTTATAATTGAAACATTGTTACCATGAGCAGAGGCTCAGCCAGCCTAGGCAGGCAGTTGCAATGGAAGCCTGCTGTTTACTCTTGCTCCATGGCTGCCAACCGCCATCTTGGCTGCATTAATTTGCATATGACCACTCTGATTGGCTGGTGGGCATGGCTTGGCTAGCAGGCATGGTTTAGGTGTCCCAGAGAGATGGTTAATTTGTATATTACTCTTTTATTAGAATATATATATATATATATATATATATGTATGTATATATATGGAAAGCCCAATGCAATGAAATGTCTAGATCTAGCTATCAATTTACAAGAAATACAGCAGATAGAAGAACATATCAATTGACATCATGGAGGTGAAGTCACCAAATTACAGACTGGGAAATTTCAAAGGAAAACAAAAAAAGAAAAACCCTCAGCAAAAGTGAGAACTGCATAAACTCAGGATGAACACTGCATTCCAACTAAGAGGTGTGACCAACTTCAGCATGGCTCCAAGTAGCCTCCAGCCTAGTTCCTGGAATGACCCAGCTGCCTTTTGAGTTCTCCTCTAGACAGCTCAGGGAGGAGTGTCCAAAGGATTTGCTGTTTTGTTCCAGTTAACTCCTGAAGATGGGCCCCATTCCTTTCTTAGTGCATTTACTAAAAAGAGCTTATAATTGTAAATCCTTCCTCAGCCCTTTTGAGATGTGTATGTGTCTCCTACAAGCCAGGGGTGTCTTTCTCCCGGGCCTGAAAGCCATTCCTTTTAAAGTAATTGTCAGAAAGGACAGAGCCTCTGTCTTCCAGTCCGTGGGAGGTCACAAGCCTCATTTCAGTAACTGCCAGCTTGCAGACACACCAGCCTAATCACATTTACACTGACCAACCCCTTGTCATTTTCTACTTGAGTCTCAATTCTCTCCCCCTCCCTACCTTACTCTACCTTTAAAATGCCCAGTCACCTCTGCACAAATTGAAATGGAGTGCCCTACCATCAGTAGTGGCTGAATAAAATGTTTTCACTGCTTTAAAGCATGGCTGTGTTTATCTTTGAAAAAAAAATAGTAGCATAAAAAAGGAGAATTTATGAAATAATTTTGATTTTAAAAACATATCAACCAATTGCTATGTATAGACATTATTTGTATTCTCTCTAGAACAGGTGAAAAATATGAAAAAGAGGAAATGGATTAATTAATTAGCTATTTGATAATATTAAGAATGTGTTATTTTAGATATGACAGTGCTATTATCGTTGTATTTAAAAGAAGAATCCTTTTATTTTAATGTTTTATTGACATTATGTATCTGAAATGCTATGATGTCTAGAATTTGCTTCCAAAGAATTTAAGGGTGAAATAGGTACTGGTACATGAGGATTCATTATACTGTTTTATCTAACTTTGTACATGTTTGGAATTTTCTACAATATACATACGTGGTTTTTTTTTAAACTAGGATAGTTATTTGACAAAGGACTAGTGTCTATATTATATTGAAAATCTCTCCAAGCTCAACAGGAGAAAAAAGTTAAATAAAACAAGCAATTCAATTAGAAAATAAGCAGTCATGAAATGACAGTACACTATCTAAATTAATAAAAGAGTAATATGCAAATTAACCATCACTCCAAGACACCTAGGCCATGCCCCTTCCAAGCCACACCCACCAATCAGAGTGGTTGTATGCAAATTAACCTAGCCAAGATGGACGCCGGCAGCCACCAAGCTGAAGCAAACAGGAGGCTTCATTACCTGCCTAGGCCTCGGCTCAAAGCAACAGTGTTTCAATTACAGAAGATAAACAAACCCCAGAAAACTGATTCCAGCCAGCCTCGCTGGGACGTTGGGTCAATGGGAGCTGTTGGCAGCCTGAAAACGGCCCTCAGTCCCTCATCCAGGCTGGCCAGTTACCCCAGTAGGGACCCAAAACCTGAAGGGGTTGTGGGCAGCCTGAAAATGGCCCTCAGCTCCTCACCCAGCCTGCCCAGGCACCCCAGTAGGAACCCTAAACTTGAAGGGACTGTGAGCAGCCCGAAAACAGCCCTCATCCCATCACCCAGGCTTGCCACACCCCAATGGGGTGAGGGTCCACACTGGGGGGCTTGGCCAGCCTGCAAACAGTCATCAGCCCCTCACCCAGGCTGGCCAGGCACGCCAGCAGGTGGACATCCCCAGAGGGGTCCCAGACTGTGAGAGGGCACAGGCTGGGCTGAGGGACCCACCCCTCGAGTGCACAAATTTTTGTGCACCGGGCCCCTAGTAGAATATATGTGCGGTGAGTAAACACATGTCAGTAGCCGCAGGGGAATGAAAATAAGACTGCAATAAGGTTACACTGATATCACTACATATCTTTCAGAACACCAAAACAAAAAATATAAAAACACAAAAAATCATGGTAATACCAAATTCTGGGTAGGATCCATAAAACAGGGATCTCTTCTCTGTTGTTGGAGAAAATATAACATGGTGCAGCCAGTCTGGATAACTATTTGATAATTTCTTAAAGATCTAAATATACACTTACCTTGTGACCTAGGAATCACACTCCTGGGCATTCATCATAGAGAAATGAAAATTCATGTCCACATAAAACATGTGCATAAATGTCCATAACTGCTTGTTTATAATAATCCCCACAGTTCCCCCTAAATCACACTTCAATAAAAAGGAACAAATGTGATACACACACTAACCTGGATGAATCTGAAAGACATTATGCTTTAAAAAAAGCTAAACTCAAAAGGCCACATACTGTATGATTCCATTAAAAGGCCACATACTGTATGATTTCATTAATATAATGTTCTCGAAGTAGCATTATAGAGGCATAAAAACTTAGTGGTTGTCAGGGTTTAGAGTTTGTAAAACACAGTGTAAAGGGTAGGCGCAACTATAACAAAATAGCATGAAGGACATATTTGTGTTCATATCTGGTATCTTTTTTGTGATGTGCTTATATGAATCTCCAGGTATGATAAAATGACTTAAACATATACACATATATTGTACCAATTTTAATTTCCTGGGTTTGATATTGTAATGCAGGGATTCATGCACTGGGGCACCGATTTGTGCACTGGTGGGGTCCCTCAGCCTGGCCTGCAGGGGATCGGGCCAAAACCGGCCTGGTGCACAGATTTGTCCAGGCCATGTCAGGCCCATCTTGCCCAGTTCCGATCGGGGCCGATAGGGACCTACTGGAGAGGAGCCAGAAAGAGACTGAGGAGGACTCCAGGGTGTGTCTGGCCTGTCTCTCCCAGTCCTGATCGGCTGGACCCCAGAAGTAAGCTAACCTACAGGTCAGAGCATCTGCCCTCTTGTAGTCAATGTGTGTCATAGTGACTGGCCCAATGGTTGAACGAAAGGTCAGACACTTAGCATATTACACTTTTATTACATAGGATAGTTGTATGCACAATTAAGCTTTAAGAGTAACTGGGTGAAGATTAAGGGGACCTCTCTGTACTATCTTTGCATGTTCCTATGAATCTCCAAATATTTTAAAATAAAAAGTGTTTGTAAAACACCAAGCTAATCTAATTCTTAAGTCCATGTCTTTCTCCCTGTACCATGCTGCCTCATCACTGAAGAACATTAAGCTCAAAGCATGAACGGTGTTAAAAACTCATCTCTTCAGCACCTGTAGCTACCTTGTTTTGAAAGGGAGCTTAGTGTAGGCTGAATTTGGTTTTCATTGTCAGCAACTGAATCATCATAACCCCTGGCTTCCTTCCTTTAATATACCAAGTTTGGGATTCAATTTCCCAGACAGTTTCAAACTGCAGAGGATTCACAACTGAAATCAGTGGAAACTCTGACTTTTAAGAAGTGAAGTCAAAGTTATTTACATCATTCTTAAAAAAAAAAAAAAAAGCATCCAGGAATTTAATATGAAATTCCCCCAAAATATAAGATAGATGCGTAAAATTGGGATAAACATCGTCATACTAAATTTCAGAGAAGTACTTTACAGAAAACCCTCAACCATCTGAACCTAAATAACACTCATCAAAACTCCACATAAACCTCAATGGCTAAAAATGCCTGCATATTTAAAATCTGTAGTCAATTGTATGTAACATAAATAAACACTAATTATGATCTGTCTTGCCAGATTGTTTCTGAAAAGTGCTGCTAAATGTAACTGTACAAATTTTCTGTTTTAAACAGTTCAAAAGTTCATAGAAAGTGGGAAGCCCAACAAAATAAGGGAAATAAAAACAATTTAACATACCTAAAGGAAACTAAGCTTGCAAAGAGCCTCTCCTAATTATTAAAGGGTTGAGATGTTTTCACTAACAGGGTAGCTTACACGTAAGTTGAAAGGAATGTATTTCTTATTAAGTTCATAAGGAAAAAAGAATACAGTGTTAGCAGTATTGGCAGGACAGAGTGGTTAAAAAAATAAGCATCAGCTTTTCATGTTTACTCTTTTTGGGGTAGAACATGGGATTTCCAGAGATGTTTTATCGATATTGACTAATTAGAGAAAAATAAGGCTAGAAAGAAAATTTTAATCTTAAATGTTTGTAAACTCCAAACAGTTTAAGCTAATCATAAATAATTTCAGTTTTTCTCATATCAGAGGAAATATATAAAGTTTATCTCATGTGACTCTACCATTAAATCCAAAGATGACATTTATAAAAACAATGAAAAGAGGGCTTTCTCTTTCTTTTTAATCCTAAATTGCTTTGAACATATAGACATCTGATTACTTTCCTGATGTTAAGAAATATCAAAATTAAGGTCACTGAGAAATGTTTATCTTTATTTATTGTTTTGACTCTCTTTCTCAGTCTGATATACTGATTAGACATTGATCTCTGATTCTAGAGACAGATAGACAAGGCCTGGGATACACACATACACACACACACAGAGCTGACTACCATCATTATTTTCTAACACTTATGCAAATGACTGGTTATAGTGAACACACAAAATTTTTCCAGTTCAAATGTGTGAAAAAGTCCCTTGTTCAGATATGCCTTGCTATTTTTAATGAAACTCCAAGAATTTTTCCTTTCTGTTACAAATGGTGCTTTCTATTGCCAATCTAAGAAATTGCTTTTTAAAGAGTAACTGAATGTAGAATGATGAGATCATATCTTTCCAATACATGTTTTTATTTTTACAACTAAAATGCATTCACAGACATTGTAAATTAAACTTAGCTCAACCAAGCAAGAAAAGAGTTTCCTAACTAGATATCAACATAAATTAATTAGTACTTTTATATTGCTGGCACAAAGATTCAGAAAACAAATTGCCAGGCATAATACAAAATAGTCAACAGTCTGGGATTTAAAATTGCCTTACTTATTTTTATGTAGTATTTTTTCATGTACTTCTCCATTCAAATGCAGTGGTATAGTATTCCTTATTTTCAAATTTATTTCAAAAAGAAAATAAATGACTTCCCATGAAGTCATACAATTATGAATAAACTAATATTAAATACAATACATGAAGATTTTTGCGAAGATTCAATTTTTCACTACCTAATTAACATTAGTTTTTAAAAAAAGACAAAAAGTAAAGAAATAATATCCCACTTTATGTACTTATGGTTCTAACAAAAATTTCACCAACCTGACCACTAATTTTGAAATAGCAAATTACTGATTTAGTTCCCATTGAAAACATAACTGTCAACCAGAAAAGACAAAGAGGCCTAGTATGCAATATTGCAAGTAATATTACTGAGAAGCTTAATAAAACTTGAAACTTGTTTTTAGTGCTATGCTATAAAATCTGACAAAATGGATGGGAGTAATACCAAGATTAAATCAAGCAAATCTCAGCTTTCTAAATGGGTTCCTTCCTTTATAAGCAAAGTACATGAGGGCACCTACAGAAGGTGAACGAACTACTCATTGGGCTCACGTTTACTGTGGCCTAAAACTGTGGACTATTGTATAGTAGGATTGTTTAACAAAAAAGGTGAGCCTGGGATGTTCACTTTGCTTGGCTCTAAAAGATGCATTATTATCCATTCACCACTCAACAGTTATTAAATTTTTACTCAACTCAATCCAGCATCTATTCAAGTCACTAAACTAAAACTTCCACTAAAGCCACCAAACAACCTAATACCCTAACACACTTTGAGTCTTTATCTGGCTGGACATCTAGGCTACATGGGACATTGTTTATCAACCCTTCTTTCTTGGAAATCTCTTGGATTCTTTGAAAACCTGCATCTCTAGTTCCCTTTAAATATTTCTCCATCCTTTCTAAAGCTCTTCTGTGGCTTTTCTTCTTTCATCACCCCTAATATGCCATTTTTTTCACTGACATATTTTATTTTCATATTAAAAACTATCACTTAATGATCTCATTCACTTTCAGGATAGACCAGTTTGATTTGTTTCATTTGCTGATATCTGTGGTATAAATTCTCCCTTCATGGCTGATTTCAAGTCACCCATATGATGGAACTGAAGATGAAGTTGGGAAGAGATGCACAAAATTGGCTCTTGACCCAGAAGAAGCCTGTCCCAGCACAAAGCTGTGTTCCAGCCCATGTCTCTTGCCAGACAACATTCCTGAGCTTGTTTCACACATCAAACTATCTCTCCCTAAAACAGACGTTCTGCAATTTCAACTCAACACTTTCATCTCTAAATGCCCCCCTCATATATTGTCTATTATACCCTACCTAGAAGTCAGATAATTGTATCTGATTCCTTCTTGTTCATCAGCCAGAAAAGCCATTCCAGCTATGGGAATCTCATCTCTATATAAATTAATTGAAGTGTTGTGGGTTTTTTTTGTCTCATTGCATATATTACTAAACAAATGGATATATTTTCACTAAATTTGGAGTTTATATAGTATGACCAGAATTTATGGATTATAGCATATTTTAATATTTATTAGTCTATTTTGTTATAAATAAATAGATGAATAAATGGGGAAGAAGGGAAAACTCATTCTAATTGTTGAAAGAAAACAGATAAATGTACAGGGAATAGCAGAATTAGAAAATTTAGCAACCATAACAGCAGTAAGTGAATTAAGCAAGAAAACATCAGTGGATTTTAAAATTGTTGGGTGGAAGCTTATTTATAGTCTCAATATGATGCCCCAAATCTATCTATTAGTTACAAAAGGGGAAAAATAACTTCACAGTAGGGAAACCTCATAGGTACCACCCTAATTAAATGATCAAAGTTAACACCATCAGTAATGTAACAGATTGGCACCAGGTGTCTCTTGATATAACACACTGAGAAGGACACAACATCAATTCTGTTATATTCCTGCCAAAAATACATAGCCTAAATCTAATCTTGACAAAATATTACACAAATCTCAACTAAAGAACATTTTACAGAATAAGTGGCCTTATATTTATAATAAACTTCAATATCATGAGAGAAAGAAAGGATGAAATGTTCTAGGTTAAAAGAGGCTAAGAGACATGGCAAGTGAATGCAACACATGATCTGGGACTTTTTTGCAATAAAAGACTTTATTAGGACAATTGATATTAGGTCCACAGACAAAGGATATTATTACTTTAACATTAATTTCCTGATTTTTATAATATGGTTATGGAAAAGAATGGCTTTATGCATTAGTAAGCTATAGGTCCTATAACAAAATACCACAGACTGGGTGACTTAAACAATAGAAATTTCTTTTCTTACAGTTCTGGAAGCTAGAAATCCAAGTGAGGCCACTCTCCCTGGCTTTTGGGTGGCTGTCTTCTCACTGTATCTTCTGTACAATCACAGAGAGAAAGAACACTCTCTGGTGATTTTTCCTCTTCTTATAAGGATACCAGTCCCATCAGATTAAGATCCCAAATCTCCTTAAAGACATCATCCTATATAATAAAGAGGTAATATGCAAATTGACCATCACTCCAACACACAAGATGGCCTCCCCCATGTGGACACAAGATGGCTGCCACAAGATGGCTAGCAGGGGAGGGCAGTTGGGGGTAACCAGGCCTGCAGGGGGGGGGCAGTTAGGGGCAATGGAGTTGGAGGATAGCAGCTAGGTGTCAATCAGGCTGGCAGGGGAGTGGTTAGGGGGTGATCAGATTAGTAGGCTGAAGTGGTTAGGGGCAATCAGGCAGTCAGGCAGGTGAGCAGTTGGAAGCCAGCAGTCCTGGATTATGAGAGGGATGTCTGACTGCCCGTTTAGTGGATCCAGATTGGAGAGGGTTCAGGCTGGGCTGAGGGACCTGCCCCCATGCATGAATTTCATGCACCGGGCCTCTAGTCTCCAAATATTATAACATTAGGGTTTGGGCTTCAACAAATGGCTGGGGTGCACAATTCAGTCACAACACCTTGTTTTTCAGAAAGCAAGGGGGAAATATCTATGAGGGAAAGGGCATCACAAGTTCAATTTAGAGTCTCTAGTATCTGAGACTAGTCAAACATTACCAGACAGGGTACCCAAG
The DNA here is from genome assembly GCA_004026665.1 of Murina feae. Lineage (NCBI taxonomy): Eukaryota > Metazoa > Chordata > Mammalia > Chiroptera > Vespertilionidae > Murina > Murina feae. The sequence goes on along the minus strand of PVJC01029122.1, from coordinate 3,234 downwards.
ACTACAATGCTTATTTGTAACAGTGCTGTTTGCCCCTTGGACAACTCCATACAATGTGCTCCAGAGTACACAGCATCAGGGACTAGATTATTTAAGTACTAGAGGCCCAGGGCATGAAATTCATGGGGCGCAGGAGGGGGGGGAAGTCCTCTCAGCCCGGCCTGCACCCTCCCGCAATCCAGGACCCCTTGGATATGTTCAACTGCTGGTTTAGGCCTGATACTTGTGGGATCTGGCCTAAACCAGCAGTTGGACATCCCTCTTGCAATCTGGGACTGCATGCTCCTAACCACTCACCTGCCTGCCTGCCTGATGGTCCTAACTGCTCACCTGCCTGCCTGATCACCTCTAATTGCTTGCCTGACTGCCTTTTCGCCCCTAACCACCTCTGCCTTGGCACCTGCCGCAACGGCTTCATCCAGAAGGATATCTGGAATGATGTCCAAAAGGTTGTTTGGCTGTCTGGCCTAATTAGCATATTATGCTTTTATTATTATAGATGGTTAACAGCTCTTCGAAACAACTCTGCATAATAATCTTAAAGACTAAGTAATGACCTATACCTTATTCCTCAAAATGCATTAGAATACTGGTCAAAGTCCCATATCACACTCTTGAAACTCCCTCTGCCTTTCTGATTCTATCAAGTAAGTTAGATCTTAAGCAACCAAAAAAAAAAAAAAAAAAAAAAAAAAAAAGAGGTTGCCACACACTTGCTCCATGCTAAGTAAGAATTCCAATATGCCAATCCCTAGTGCTATCTCTGCCACTATGGGCGCAGCCAAGTGAGGTGCAGGTCCTCTACCAGACCAGGTCTTAGATATTCATGACTCTGTCCAGACAGTATGGTCTCTCAGAACCAGGAAGCTCCAAATCTGGGCCTTCCCAAAGCCTAATGTCCCAGTTTTGGTACATAGCTATCTATGGATGTCTTATATGCATTATATCTTTTATCATCAATCTAATAAAAGAGTAACATGCAAATTGACCCTCACTCCATCACACCCACAAGCCACGCTCACAAGCCATGCCCACCAACCAATCAGGAGAAAATATGCAAATTAAATCAACTAAGATGGCGGCCCAGTCCGCCTCAGCCCCACAACTTAAGTAGCCAGGCCTGTTAGCCAGGCAGGAGGTCGGGGAGGCAGGGGGAGCTGAGGGGCAGAGCCATCATTCACAGGAACCTGGGAAGCGGTGGAGCCAGCAATTGCACGGGTGTGTGTGGGGGGGAAGGATTGGGGGGTCTTCTGCACAGGCCTGCAGCCTTGGGCAGAGATTCCCCAGCCTGGGAATGGGTGGAGCCAGCCATTGCAGGGGTTGGGGGGGTCTTCTTCCCAGGCCTGTAGCCTCCGGCAGAGACCCCCAGCCTGGGAAGGGGTGGAGCTGGCCATCACAGGTGTTGGGGGGTCTTCTGCCCAGGCCTGCATCCTAGGCCAGAGGCTACAGGCCTGGGAAGGGGTGGAGCTGGTGATTGCAAGGGTTTGGGGGTCTTCTTCCCAGGCCTGCATCCTAGTCAGAAGCTGCAGGCCTGGGTAGGGGTGGAGCTGGGATTGGAGGGGTAGGGGTGGAGCTGGTGATGGGAGTGAACTACAGAGGAAACACCTTTTCTTAACACTCATTGGCTAAGCTCCCTGTATGCCACTGGTAATATTCTTAGTAACTTGGGTAATAAGAATCCAAAAAGGCACCTAGGGTTTTTCCACCACACTTCTGGAGAAAAAAAATGAAGGTCCACTACTAGAGGTCTAAGAAATGTCATATCCTGCCCTAGCCAGTTTGGCTCAGTGCATAATGCCTCAGCTTGCTGACTGCAGGATCTGGGTTCATTTCTGACCAAGGGCATGTTCCTAGATTGCAGGCTCCTCCCTGGTCGGGGCCCAGGTCAGGGCTCATGTAAGAGGCAACCAATCGAAGTGTTCTTCTCACTTTGATGTTTCTCTCTGTTTTTCCCTTCTCTTCCACACTCTTTAAAAATCAATGGAAACATATCCACAAGTGAGGATAGTGAAAACACCTTGGTGGCTGCAGTGACTGGCAGTAGCTGTAGCAGCAGAGTGATGGGGCTGGTGGCTTCCCCTGATTAGCCTGGTCGCCTCCCACAAAGGGAGGTCAGACTGTGGCTTAGGCATTCTCCCCATGGGGAGCAGGGAGCAGGCTTAAACTATCAGTAGGACATCCCCTGAGGGCTTCCAATATGTTAGAGGGGCAGGCTGGGCTGAGGGAACCCCCCGTGCATGAATTTCATGCACCGGGCCCCTAGTTTACTCATAACAGTGCTTTGAAATTAGTATTGTCCCCATTTCATAGATGAGAAAAAATAAGACTCCATAACCTTACTAAACTGCTAAGTGTAAATATAGACATTAATAGCTATATCTTATGACAGAGTTATTGCTTCCTTGAAATATACATTCTCCTCATTTTCTTAGTAACAGACACACAAGTTTTAGCGGGACTCATTGCTGACCAATGAGAAATAAGTAAAAATGTCAAGTGGGCCTACTAAGAAATCTTGTTAGAAAGCAGAAAAGAACCCCATTTGTGTCCTACTACAATCCTATCTCCTTAAACTTAGATGCAATGGTCAGAGTTCTAGCAACTATTTTAGACTATAAAGATAAGGACCATAACCCGGCAGTGGAAGAACAGAGAACTTGGACAAAAATCTGGCAAAACAAAGAGAATTAGACAAGTTTGAGGAGCCATCACACCAAACTTAGGCTATCTATCTCCACAATTCATTGAAATGGAGAAAAAGAAACTACCATCTGACTTAATCCACTGTGTTGCTTTTTTAACTATAGTAGCTGAACTTCTATAAAATATACCTATTTTCCTAGTAATATATATATATATATATATATATATATATATATATATATATATATATATATATATATAATGTGGCTGGTTCTGGACTCTGAAATTTATCTCTATTCTCTAACTTTTATAACTTTCACAGGGTACATAGATGAGAAGACTGAGGCACAGAGATTTCTAATACTTCCCTGAACATCCAGAACTTAAATTTACAATGCAAGCCTGGATGTTTTAAAATTAATAGGAATTATCTTCCAGGCTTGTTAGATGAACGAGTACATAAATACGCCTTTATCTGCATTCCATAATTATTTCTCCATTGTCTATTGTGGAGGATCCCTTTCCTACAGAAACCACTCATTCACCACTGACTTGCTCAGTGGTCATGGTAAGGAAGATGACCCTGCTTGG